>BRDA01001357.1:11993-42859 GCA_036984385.1 Crenuchus spilurus | reverse complement strand
TGTCTGTCTGTCTGTCTCTCTCTCTCTGTCTGTCTCTCTCTCTCTCTCTGTCTGTCTGTCTGTCTCTCTCTCTCTGTCTGTGTCTGTCTCTCTCTCTCTCTCTGTCTGTCTGTCTGTCTCTCTCTCTCTGTCTGTGTCTGTCTCTCTCTGTCTGTCTGTCTGTCTCTCTCTCTCTGTCTGTCTTTGTCTGTCTGTCTGTTTGTCTCTCTCTGTCTGTCTGTCTCTCTCTCTCTCTCTCTGTGTGTGTGTCTCTCTCTCTCTCTCTCTATCTCTGTCTCTGTCTGTCTCTCTCTGTCTGTCTGTCTGTCTCTCTCTCTCTCTGTCTCTCTCTCTGTCTGTCTGTCTCTCTCACACTCTCTCGTTCTGTAGATGAAGACGGTCAGTGTAGCGTTGGTGTTGTGTCTGAATGTTGGTGTTGACCCTCCTGATGTGGTGAAGACGTCTCCTTGTGCCCGGCTGGAGTGCTGGATAGGTAAGAGCTGTTCATCTCTTCATCCCTCGCTCACTCTGTACTTTTCTTCATTCATAATCCATTAAGTCTGTACATTCATCCATTCATCTCTCCATCCATCCATCCATCCATCCATCCATCTGTCCATCCAGCCATCTATCTCTCCAACCACCTATTCTTCAGTTAATCATTCCATCCATCAATTAGTCCATCAAAGCATCCATCCATCAATCCAACCATCAATTTAATTATCCATCCATTCAACCATCCCTCCATCCATCCACTCTTCCATCCACCCATCTATCAATTTAATTATCCATTCATCCATCCATCCATTAATTTTTTCATCCATCTGTCCATCCATAGATTCACCCTTCATACATTCCACCCATCCATTTTTGCATCCATTCATCAGTCCATCAATCCATCGATCCAATCATCCATCCATTCATCAATTTAATTATCAATCCATCCATCCATCCATTTTTCCATCTCTCTGTCAAGTTAGTCCAGTCATCCATCCTTCCATCTCTGCAAATGCATCCACGTTTATCCATCAGTGGTTTCATTTTTCCCTCACCTTTACACTGTGTTTAGACATTCAACCTGGGCAGTCATTCATACATTTTTATCCATCCCTCTATTCATTCATCCATCCTTCCATCCAGCCAATTTTTGTAAAATATGAGAAATGCTTTGTAACCTGTAATATTCCTCAGACTAAGCATATTCAGACGATGCTGAGATCTCAAACAGGAGAAGAGGAGTAAATGAAACGAGCTGCTCATGATGTGCTCAGTGTAGTATTGCCTTTTTATGTATTAAGTAATGTCGTCAGTGTATTAAACTGTTTATGTGATCAATGTTAATACTGAACTGAACTCTCGTGGTGGAGGAGGCTGTGTCCCTGATTTAATCACAAGTGCCCTCTTTCCCCCCTTTTGCTGTACTTCTGCTGCTTTAAGCACATCCAGCGTCCCCTGTTTTTCACTGAGACTGTAGTAATATCACCTGTACTGCGTTCAGCACTAATGCCTGACATGCTTGCTGTGCAGAGTTGTGAATTTCTTGATCCATAAACAATTGATTTTCTTTTTTTTCTGTTGATTTGCCACTTTCTGGGCCGTCCCTCATATTTTGTGTTTGATAAAAGGCACCAGTGTTCCCATTAAAATCGACCTGCGCTTTATTTCACTGCCTTTTTCTTCCCATCATTGTTTATTCACAAAGTCTTTAGACTGGGCTTTATAGCTTCTGGCACTTACAGTGAGCTGAATGGAGTTTAGAGAGCAGGTTTGAGTTTGTTGGCTTGTTTTGTGTGGTTGGAGGCTGAGCACAAATGTTCGATTTGTTTATAATACATAATTAATATGCAACATAATGACTAGTTAATTATCGCCTAGCTTCATTCTCATTACTCAGACTCGTACCATGGAATTGAGAATAATTTGGTTGTTTCTGGTGTTTCTGGTGATTATTTTTTACTCTCTCTCCAGATCCCCTCTCAATGAGTCCACAGAAAGCTCTAGAGACCATAGGAGCCAACCTGCAGAAGCAGTATGAGAACTGGCAGCCCAGGGTGAGTCACAGAAATGACCACACACACACACACACACAGACACCTCTGGACTAAAATGGGACTTTCCCTGATATCTAAGGGTGCTTAGGTGGGGCGCAGGGGGACTGTAAGCACCTGCAGAAGCTTTAGCTCTGATTCTGAGCTGCTAAATGACAGTAAAGGTAAGGTAATGATTATGTTTACACATACACATCTGTCATCTCTGGAGGGTCACTTTATTGGATGGTAAACATGAATTTTATCTTCTGTTTCTTTCATTACTGAGCAGGCATGTCTACCACCTGTCCTCGTATTGACTGTGCTTGTGTGGACAGCGTGTAGAGTTTCTGCCCGAATGTCTGTAAAGACCTAGGAAACATATTTAGACCTGGTTTAGGACAGAAAACCAATCACACTGGTTTCTGATGTGTGTGTACTTATATTTGTAAGCAGGTTAGTATACTTGCACAAAAACAACAGTTATTAATTTTTTTGTAAAATATTACATTAATTAAAAAAGGGGGGGGAGCAGCCATAACCTTGGTGGTTTGGGACTTCTTAACCCAGCAGTTAGGGACTTGTTGCCAGTTATATCCCTTGGCAGACACTGATTGATATGGCCTTGAGTAAGTCACCCAACCCCGAACTGCTACCCAGGTGATGTGCAGTTGATAGTGACTGCTCACCACTTGTGCTCTCTAATATATGTGTGTGTGTGTGTGTGTGTTTTAAATGAGTTTAGTGTGGAGGTCAGATTCCTCTGTCTGCAATAAGAGAGAATAATAATAATCAGCATATTTATAACAATTTGGACTATTTCAGTCTCTCATGTCTTTCTCAATAACTGACTGTTGTCTAACTGCCCAGTATGTCCCAGAACTTGATATGCAACATTATTAAAATTAAAATAATAAAATAATACATAAATATAATTAAAATAATATAATATAATAATGAACTGAAGGACATTTGTTAATTCTCAATATTTATAACTTTTTATATGCTTATATTTTTATTATATCTTATTTTTAGTTTGAGGCTTAAACACGGTGGCAGAGGTGGGTAGAGTAGCCAAAAATTGTACTCAAGTAAAAGTACTGTTACTTCATAATAATATGACTCAAGTAAAAGTAAAAAGTAGTCGTCCAAATAATTACTTGAGTAAGAGTAAAAAAGTACTTGGTGAAAAAACTACTCAAGTACTGAGTAACTGTTGAGTACCATCTGATTTATTTGTTAACACAAGCATTCAATCAGACAGACAAAAATACATCTTTAGGCAAATCAGAGTTCATTCATCCAATCAATAAAATACATTTAAATTAATAAATTAATTACAAAATAGCTTAAATTAAAATAATCCTGGTAAATTCCAGTACTTCAATAAAAAATAAATTAATATAATAATAATAAATAAATAAATAATTAAGAACACACATTTTTCACCGGGCTCTGCAGGCAGAACTAAAACAAGGCAGCCCATAAACTCTCATAAACTGTGTGTGTGTGTGTGTATGTGTGTGTGTGTGTGTGTGTGTGTGTGTGTGTGTGTGTGTGAGACAAAACAATCAGAAACAAACTTTCACCAAGGCTCTTGCAGTGAAGCTGTGATCGTTTAGCAGAGAACAGGAGTCCTGATGCAGATGCAGGAAGACCTGTGTGGACTTTGAGTGACAGCTTCTTGGTGTGAGGAAAGGTGTGGAGTAGATCCATACCTGCATAATGTAGCTGCTGTTTCACGCTTTTTGTAAGTAAACATGCTTTCAATATGAGGCCAATGGTGTTTCTCCTCGTCTGCATTGCCGACCGCTGATTCTGACATTTTTCTTCCGTTTGCTACGACTGTAAATTGTAAAGCTAACCCGTCCCGCCGCTGAGATTGAGTATGGTCACGTGACGAGTGCACGACTACATTTGATTGGTGAAACATAGTCACATGGTAGAGCCTTTGGAAGTCAGTCACTCTGTTAAAATAAAACGCGAGGGGGATAAAAATGATGAGGCGTAGAATACATAAGAGGTAAAAACAAAAGTAACGAGCTCATTGTAGCCTAATGTAGCGGAGTAAGAGTACAGTTTCTTCTTTACAAATCTACTCGAGTAAAAGTAAAAAGTATAGTGATATAAAACTACTCATAGAAGTATATTTTTTTCAAAAACTTACTCAAGTAAATGTAACGGAGTAAATGTAACTCGTTACTACCCACCTCTGCACGGTGGTGTCCATTTATATAAACGCATCATTGTTATTAATGCTCATATGAACCTGACTGATCAGTGTCACTGGTGGACTTTTTCTCTTCCTGGACTTGTGCTTTGCCTTTAAAAAGAAAAATGAGTGAATATGGGTGTAAACTCAGCGTTTGAGGTCCAGACAGACAGTAAATAAAGTGCATTTAGCTCCTGTAAGTCCTGCAAGGTTTATTGGTAGATGTTTGTATGGATGTTTCTCTCTGCTGGAGGTTGAGAGAATTGGGTTGAATGTCTTGTTTTAGCAGATCCTCTTTGGACCCAGAGATCGTTGCCGACAGTTCTCTCCAGAGGAGCAGTCAACAGTGGTTTAGAAATCCGATCCAGATTTGATCAAACAGCAGATGTGCAGTATGAGGGAGGAGATGCTGGAGTGGAAACCTGTGTGTGATTTGTAAGCCAAGGCAGCAGAGGACAGCTTTATGTGTGATAGTAAAACTGGTGAGCAGAGCCTTTTCATTCAGCAGCAGTGCTCAATAAGCCTTAATTCTACATGTTCATTAGTCGTAGATCAAGAGTGTATATCCAGTATGAAGTGCTCAGACCTGTCTGGTTCTGTGAGTTCTGGTCCTGGTGATTATGAGCCCACAAACAGGCTTGGAGCGTCTTTACCAAAGCAGTGGTGAATAACAGTAATACTAATGAAGATATGCTGATGAAACTTTGATTAAATAAACCTCAGGCTGTGTGAAAAAGACTGATGTTACAACATGTGCTGAAAATGTCCCAGCATGCAGTTCTCTTCTTCTGATCAGTTAGTGATTGGGTCTACATGGATATGTGCTTTGTTATCCAGTACATTCACAGCATGAATCAGTATCAATTTATTGTCAGTGCACAAGTACAAGTACAAGTACAAGTACAGCGAAATTATCATCAGTCAGAAGAAACCAGTGAACACAATGGGGAAGGAGGGGAGGTGATTAAAAAAATAAAAACCCCCTCAACCCCCAGACTGCACCCTGATGGGGCACAGTTTGGGAGCCCAGGAGGAAAAGAAAAAAAGTCACCTATTTCGCATAAGCACATTCAACAAGACATAGCAATGGTGGGGATATGGCAGGTAGGATTGGTGGGTAATGAGTGGGAGAGACCAACGGTGACATGGGGGTACGCAGTGACCAGAGCGCTTCCGCACAGAGCCCCATGCCCCCGCCTGGGAGTAAAGCAGTCTGAGATGGTGATGGGTTAGGGTTAGTGGAAGGGCAGGGCATGAGACGACAAGTTGTCTGCCCTTCAGCAGTCAGAGAGTCTGTGTTTCTCAGTTCACAAGTTGACACGCGATGAGCACAGCAGCTGTGTAGCCTTGAACAGCTTCCAGGCGTCCAACAGTCCTCCTTATCAGGAACACAAGATAGAGTGACAGAGCCTTAGCAACCACTCAGCAACCCCTGCAGGAGACATATTATACACAGATCACTGCACAGTTCTCATGGTGAAATAACCAGCATCCTGTGCTGTGTCCACAAGGATAACTGAGGGCTTTAAATTTCTCACTGCAGCATCAGGCAACTGATTGAGATGACTGGACAGGCGACGGCCTCCACTCCTACAGCCACAGAAATTTCTCAACAGAAATTAACACCCATTTACCGTCACTGTAATCATACATGTCAATCTCTGTCACACAGACAGATTTATTTAATCCACATTCCATCACCAGATCTCCATTAGGATTACAGTTATTCAGTCGTTTGGGTAAAGAAGCAAACGGGAAGTCATTGTCTTTGTATCTGTGAAAATATAAATATAAAAAAAAATATTTGTTGACTTGAGATGAAAGGTTAGGTTTATCTGCCAGTGACACTAACACTAGGGGGAGCTCTAACATTGTTCTACAGCAGCTACACTGATAAGGCTGCCTGTAGAGTGATGACACTGACACTAAGGGGAGCTCTAACATTGTTCTACAGCAGCTACACTGATAAGGCTGCCTGTAGAGTGGTGACACTGACACTAGGAGGAGCTCTAACATTGTTCTACAACAGCTACACTGATAAGGCTGCTTGTAGAGTAGTGATACTGACACTAGGGGGAGCTCTAACATTGTTCTACAGCAGCTACACTGATAAGGCTGCCTGTAGAGTAGTGATACTGACACTAGGGGGAGCTCTAACATTGTTCTACAACAGCTACACTGATAAGGCTGCCTGTAGAGTGGTGACACTGACACTAGGGGGAGCTCTAACATTGTTCTACAGCAGCTACACTGATAAGACTGCCTGTGGAGTAGTGATACTGACACTAGGGGGTGCTCTAACATTGTTCTACAACAGCTACACTGATAAGACTGACTGTAGATGTGCATGTAAATATATCTTTTGTTTGCCTACCTTGTGAGAGCAGGATGAGTGTTTAAAAATAATTGGCCGATGCTGATTATCTAAAATGTTAATAATCGTCCCAGTTAATTCGCCAGTTCTCTCTCTTCAGGGCAAGAACTAGCCAATTAATTGGACTTATTAATTGCCATTTGATGACCAAAATATGTCTAAATAAGACCAAAGTGAGTCAGAATTGTCCAAACTGTATCTGAACCAGTGCTTGTTTAAAGGAGTCTGAATGAATCCTGATGGATGTGAATGAGCCTAAATGATTTAGCCTTAACCTGAATGGACCCTAAGAAATTATCCCAAATGATTGGACCTAAAAAGGCTGCTGCGCCCACATTCATCTTGGCCAATTTGAACAAACTCTTGCCCAAAAGAACCCAAGTAAGCTCAAATGAGCCCAGTTCTAAAAGAGTCTGAGTATACACTAGTTCAGTAATTGCTGGTGGACCTCAGAATATGGTCCACAGCTGTAGGCGTCGGTACCCACCTGAAACAACTTAATTTAACAGTGAGCTCAACAGTCAGCATCTTCACACTCTGATTTCTGGACTGGGAGTCCCCAACGTTGCCTCCAGCATCCTCGGCTGTTGTCCATTGAGGTGCCATCTGCCCCGATCTCACACGGGGCTCCTGGAGGACATCGCCTACTGCTTCTGACGGAGGTGCTGCTCTCTTCCTGGCACTTCTGGGAGATGTGGCCTGGAGGCTGGAACAGATGGCAGCGGTCTGGCCTCACCTGGCCTTCTTAAACACTGTCAGCTGGGCGAGAGAGCATCCAGGGGAGTTCTTTTGAGCTTACAAGCCCGGGTCAACATCAGCAGATGGAGGGATGGAGACGATAGTAAGGAAACGAGAGCAGGGATGAGCCAACTTATTCTCAGGCTGGTTTGAAATGAGCTGTGGGCAATGTGGCAGAAATTAAATACTTGATACTTGGAGACATTTTTAATTCTTCTGACATTCTGACAAAGCTGTCAAAATTTTATTTTGGCATGTCAGAATGTTATGACCACCTCTATTTTGGCTTAGGATGTCAGAGATGGCATGTGATGGGTGAAGTGAGTACACCAGTCAGTTGTCACCATCATCACGGGCAAAGGACGTGATGTGTCTGATGTCCTAAATGGCATGATCAAAGGGTACCAGGTGAAGCATGGTGGAGGTAGCATCTCAGTAACCACTAACTTTGTGGGATGTACAGCCACCGTGGTAAAGGTGTACTGTGAATGGACTTTGATGCCAGAGGGAAACAACGACTGTGGTGAGTTGTACAGAGTAATCGACACACCACCGTGGACTGGTTAAGCTGTGTAATGCAAACCCTGTTACATGTCATCTGTGATTGCCCAGGCCAAGTTCATTCCACACTAGTGGAGGTCATAATATTCTGATTTGACTGTGCTTATCACTAGTGCTGAGCGATAAAACGATTTTTTCACAATATTTTTTCCCTCAATGACGATGATAAGCCGGGACAATAGAATTCGATGAGCATTAATGTTTGTTTCCATTTCATGTCTAAGCAGCTTGACAGTGAGTTCAGACGTGATACTTCTCCTCCTCACCAGTGCCGCCAAAATGCACAGTCATGTTTAAGACAAGCGTGTGATTGGTGGAGAGTGTAGTGTGGCCGGGCGAGAGAGCGCGAGGTCGCAGTGTGTTCGTATGTTTGTGTGAGAAGGAGAAGGAGGCGGGGCTCACTTTGTGTGTGTGTGTATCAGCTCGAGTGCTAGCATTAGCCTGTTAGCTTGGCTCTCTAGCCTGTTGTTATTTTGGAGTGGCTGCAGACGACAGCGATCATTGTGAGTTTCAACAATAAAGTGATGAATGTAAGCGTCTTTCTCGTCCATCCTTTTAACACGTCCAGCCGGACACTACAATATTATTTTCTGGCAATAAACATTTTAATATTTTAAACAATAACATTTCATGTATTTAGTCTGATGTTTTTAGAAAGATGTTGTTTAAAACTATGACAGTGAAAATGTAATATCGTGGTAATTATCAAGATTGATCAATATAGAAAAATGTATCGTGATAAAATTTTTGGCCATATCGCCCAGCTCTAATTATCACTATGTTATACACAGTAAGACACACTTAAAGTACAAATTCTTTATGCGGACATCCTAGTAAACTCAATTTTACTGATACATGTAATGGTCATAATGTTCCGATGTGATTGCAAATTAGCCATCATATTTATCATGGGCAGAATTTGAGTATTGGTGACATCTGCAATGAAAAACTGTATATCACTCACCTCTGAAAGTGAAGGAGTGTAGGAAATTGAAGGATGTGTGACACATTCACTTTGTATTGTTGTAGGCCTTGTCATAACTTCTGGATTTTCTTAGATTCACTTCCTGCACATCACGGCAGTCAGATCAGTGGTGTGGGATTGAATGGAGGATTGTATATGGGATGGCATTTGTGCTGCTTGCATTCCTCCACACCAACCCATCTCAGATATACGGAGTCTGTCAGTCTCAAAGGTTAAGACTTTATCCTGGTTCAGGACAGCTGATAAAGTCTTTATCTGAACTGATAGGAGTCATAAATCTGACACAGCAGTTAACTGATCCGACTGGCCTGCATTAACTCTCCATGATTAACATTAGTTGAGTCTTTAGGACCTTCTAGAGTGAGGAGGCCTCATGTTCTACTTTTTTATCTTCATGTTATGGTAACGTTGTTCATGAAGCTACAGAATCTGTCAGTGGGTTAAAATGGTACATTTAGCTGGTACACCTAAACCTAGACTGTGTGGTTGACTACGGTCATAAGTTCATTGAGGTCATTACCGCAACACTAAAGTAACGTGATGTGTACTGTGGTGTTGAGTTCACTACCATCATTACCACAACACCATAGTAATGTGATGCCTATTGTTGTGTTTAGTTCATTAGTGTCATTACTGCAATACTACTGTAA
Organism: Crenuchus spilurus; assembly: GCA_036984385.1. NCBI lineage: Eukaryota > Metazoa > Chordata > Actinopteri > Characiformes > Crenuchidae > Crenuchus > Crenuchus spilurus. The sequence continues at coordinate 33,333 of BRDA01001357.1, read as the reverse complement.
TGTGATGCATTACTGCAGAACCATAATATGGTGCCTATTGTGGTGTTGTGTTCATTGCCGTCTTTACTGCAACACCATGATAATGTATTGCATACCACAGTGTTGTTCATTACCATAATTAACACAACACTACAGTAATGTGATGCCTACCATTCGTTAGTGTTCATTGCTTCAATACCATGATAATGTGATGCTTACTGCAGTGTTGAGTTTTAGCGTCATTTCTGTAGTATCACAATAACCTGATGCCTATTGTTGTGTTCAGTTCATTTGCTGTAATTACTGCAATGCCATGGTGGTGTGCTACCTCCTGCTGTTGGGTTTATTTGAATCATTACCGCAGTGCCAAGTATTGTGATGCCTACTGATATTGTGACGCCTCCCTCGGTGTTGAGTATATTAGCATCTTTTCCGTAATACCATGATGAAAAATTACATGGTGTTGAATTCATCCATCTATTCATCCATCTATCCATCAATGATTTTCCTTTTATCTGTTTTCTGGACCCGGGGGTAACAACCAAAGCAAAGTACACCAGGCTTCCCTCTTCCCAGCCACCACTACCAGCTCATACAGGAGGATTCCAAGGCGTTCCCAGGCCAACTGAGAGATATAATCTCTCCAGCATGTCCTAGGTCTTCCCCGGGGTGTCCTCCCAACTGGACATGCCCGGAACGCCTCACCTGGGAGACGTTCAAGAGGCATCCTTACCAGGTGCCCGAACCACCTCAACAGGCTCCTCTCGACATAGAGGAGCAGCTGCTCTACTCCGAGTCTTTCCCGGATGTCAGAACTCTTCACCTAATCTAAGGGAGAGACCAGACACCTTACAAAGAAAGCTGAGTTCATATTCTGTAATTGTTGTAATATGACATTAATGGACAAACATGTTTGCAGACAAACTCCCTGAAACTCAACCTCAACATTTGCTGCTGGGAAATTCCCTCAACCCCCTCATGGAACCCTCACCCTACAAACCTGGGATACAGAACAACCTTTGGAATGTAGGACTGCCCCGTCCTGTAATGCCCCTCACTGCTGTGTTACATTGGCACATTAGCCCTGGTTACTTCATGGAAGACCTAGAAGCATGATCAGAACCTCATTTGAACTTTCACATGAGACGTTCATGGACTGGCACCAGTTCCGCCCCTGTGAGGCGGTAGAAAGTAAGCGGGTGTTGCTGTGGTCTTGGGTAAGTTTGCTGAAGGTGTTGCCTACTCACCACTGCTCTAATCTCCTCTCGGGCCGACTGCCGCAGAGGCCGTCCTCCTCACCCTCCTAATGCGCTCCTCTTCAATATTTGATACCTCTCTGCCTTTCATCCCTCCGTTCTGCAGCCATCTCTCGCTTTTAATCGCCCGAGAGAGAGACGGAGAGAGAGAAACCCACCCACAGCCATCCTAATGAGTGATCACTTTGTCTGTGTGTGCAGATTTTAAATGAGGGAAGAAAAGAAAACAGTGTTACGGCTTGAAGGAGCAGTGAAGCCCGGTTGGCTACACACTCGCACATACTTTTAAATGGCAGTCACTCAAAGGGAATTCATAAGAATGGCTCCTATTTCTGTCTCTCTGCATCATGTTCTTTGCGTTTTTGTGTCGTCTTTGGTTTAGTGGAGGTTACAAATTCAGCTTTTTAATGATCATGCCATGACTTTTGTAATGATTGTATACTGTCAGAATATCCTGCTCAGGGAGATTTTTGTCCAACATCAATCTTAAAGTCCTGCTTAAGGTTCTACATGGACTTTTCCAGGAGAAAGGAGCAGATTTGTATCTTAAAATTAACTTTTTAAAACAGTAAACTACATGTAAAATGGAATCAATACCTAAACTTAAAGGACCCAAAGATGTAACCTTGAGGAACACCATCCCAGTGACAGGACAGCCTTTCTACTGCTTTTTTTAAATTATTGGCCATTATACAACATAGAAACCAGTGTAAACTGGCTGAGAAATGAGGAACCCACTGTTGGACCCAAGGGTTCAAAGTAAAGGTTTCACTCAGTAATTTTTACTACTAAAAAAGTAACAAAAACATTTATGAAATTAATTATTTACTATTTGTACTTTATTTTCTATGAAATACAACTCACATTGTTTCTGGTTATGTTCTGTAGAGTGGGGCAACCATGTTTAAAATAGATTTTATACAGAATCTTTAATACATCCAGGCCACTAGATGTCAGTATAACGACTATGATGTAACATAAAGGATCATTGACTGAATGCCTTTTTAAGTAATCAATGTTGCGGGGCTTCATTACCCCTCAAGCCCATGTCTGGCATTAGCCATGGTGCCCAGTAGGTACATATTCTATTGGAAATACATCTCTACAGGGACTACACAAGCAGTGTGTGTGCATTTGTACATCTGTGTAGCTGAATGCATTCATTTTGAAAGAGTGTCCACAAACCTTTGGACATGTTGTGTAGTGAGCTTGGCTCATTCGCTGTAAGAGGTGTCTTATCACGTGAGCAAGTCTGTACGCTGTTGTGGTGCTGTGTTTTTATCTGTGATGTGTATAGCAGCCTATACTTGCCCAAAGACACATCCATCATGCGGCGCGGCCTAAGAGACTTTATAGTTTTTTCCCAAATTCAATACTTTTATGGTGTGTCAGGTAATAGATACTGTTTCTGTGCTGCGTTCCTCGAGGAAAAACACACACACACACGGATAAAACAGGTGCTTACCGGTGGGCATTTCAAAAAGACATTACCCTTTTCAAGGCCCCGTGGCAGAAAAGCTTTCTTTTTTTCTTTCCTTCCTTCAGCTCGAGCTGCAGTGTAGCTGTCGAAATCACTTTCTGAATTATTAATTAGTTTGCTCCTGCTGTTATATTTCTACTGATTAGATTTAAAGCTTTAAAGCTTCGCCTCGTTGCTGAGAACCATTTAAATAATGTAAGAACGAGCGAGCGAGGCATGGCGAGAGCTGGGAGAGTTAGTGTGAGGCTGTGTAATGACTGTACTACATCAGAAAATATATTATGCAAATAAAGCTGTGTTTACATAAGGACTAATAGAGCTTTTTTCTCCACATTAATGCTCATACACTTCCACTTGAGGAAGCCTGAGCTTTGGCTGAAGACCTTTTAGGAAAATGCCATCAGTTCCTTTGCACTGTTACGTTCTAAAAACGTCTCTGCTTTCGGGGATGGCGTGCATATTTCTTTCTTCACTTCCTCCTGATGAAGGAGCGCTCGTTGTGTGACGCACGCACACTTCCAGCAGAGCACTTCCTCAATCAACCCACTTAGCCACAAGGCGTGACACTGACGTGGTGGTGCTGTGTCAGTGTGTTGCTGTTGAAGATTGTAAACACTGTGTCCACTCACCATCCACTCTGACATTGTTGGTCCACTTTGTAGATGTAAAGTCAGAGACAGAAGCTTAGCACAGTGTGTGTTGGTCCTCTAGTCCTTCACTGTTGGCTGGTTCCTGCACTATTTTCACTCCAGCAGTGACACTGAGGTGTTTAAAAACATCAGCAGCTCTGACACACACTAACACACCACCACCATTGCCCATTTCCTGCACAGTCCAGGCTCTGTATGTGACTTCCTGCATCGTTTCTCTGCTCATTTAAAGGCTGCCTCTCTTTCTGTTGCATTATTGATAAGGCTGGTCCAGCCTCTCTGGAGGTTGTGGCCTCAGAGGTTAAGAATCAATACTGAATCATTTCAGTATATCAGTACTTTCATATGTGTTCTTTCTAAAGAACAGGAAATGCTATTCATAGTTAATGTTTCATATGTAATGTTATACACTGACTGGCCACTTCATTAGGTACACACACTCACTGTCCATTTTAGCTCCACTGACCATGTACTAGACGTACTTAGTAGTTCTACAATTACAGACTGTAGTCCATCTGTTTCCTTTATACTGTGTTCTCCCTGTTCTTCAGTGGTCAGGACCCCCACGCTGATAGGCAGGTGTTCAAATACAGCAGTAACACACACATAAATTATTTTAAATACATTTTTCTTTTAGATTATGTCTCTCACAGTGGACATGCACCTAAGATGAACATTTCAGACCCCTCCATGATTTCTAAGTGGGAGAACTTGCAAATTTGCAGGCTGTTCAAATACTTATTTTCCTCACTGTAGAGCTGGTGGATCATTCTCAGTGACACTGATGTGGTGGTGGTGTGTTAGTGTGTGTCAGAGCTGCTGATGTTTTTAAACACCTCAGTGTCACTGCTGGAGTGAAAATAGTGCAGCAACCAGCCAACAGTGTCACCAGTGAAGGACTAGAGAACCAACACACACTGTGATGAGCTTCTGTCTCTGACTTTACATCTACAAGGTGGAGGAACAATGGAGGTGTGTCTAATAGAGTTGACACAGTGTTTCACATCTGCAATAGCTCACACATTAACACACCACCACCACATCAGTGTCACTGAGAATGATCCCTCTGCTCTACTGTATATTGATCCTGTGGTGGTTCTGACTGTAGAACTGCCTGATTGTAGAACTACTAAGTGTACCTAGAACATGATTAATGGCGCTAAATGGGAAGTGAGTGTAGATAAAGGGTAAGTATACCTGTGGACAGTGAGCTTATATACTCTATTTTTTATTATCAGCCAACCCTGTATATCAGTGGACTGTTCTACCAGTTTTGGGTAAAGTTTGAGAATTTTTACTGTCAAATTTTGTACTTAATGTATTTCGTATCTGACTTTGTCATCTCTGGCTTTTGCTCCGTCTCATCACTTTTTTCTTATTCCAGCTGCTCACATTTGATTCCAGATAGATGTTTTTTTGCTTTGTTTTTTGTCTGTTTTACGACGCAGCTCTGAATGATCACTCTTCACTTTTTAATGAGTTTTTCTTGTTTCGCTTCTTTTGGTGCTTTGCAATGCAAATATGTAGATCTGCTTAGAGCTTCTTTCTTACTCTTAAAGACCATGTTCAGCATGTAACTTTAGGCATTACATACAACACTGTAGTGTTTGTGGCTGCATCAGTGTTTATTCTAATCCCACTTCAGATTGTTCTGCTTTTTCTCATTTTAACAGAATAACTCCATCAAACAGGCAAATGTGAACAGAAGTGAACAGCCTCTAATGAACTTGTCATTTAGATTATGGCTGAGTGAAATAATTTATTGCAGACAGGGATGATGGAGGGAGGGGGCAGAGGTCATTTTAAATGTGAAGGATGGATTGAAGGGATTGATGGATAGAAGGATTTTGATAGATGCATAGGATTGATGACTGGAGGTGGATGGAATTGGGTAGAGGAATAAACAGATTGAATAAAGAGGCAGAAAGAAGAATTGATGGATGAATAGTTGGATTGATGAAGAGATTGATGGATGAGTGGTGGAATGGAGACATTGATAAATGGAGGGATGGAAGGATGAATATTTGGATTGTGTTTGTGAATGTTTGCATTGGATAATGGATGAGTTATGGAATGGTGGCATTGATGGATGAATGAAAGGATTGATGAATGGAGGAGTGAACGGTTGAAGAATGAATGGTTGGATTGATGAAGGGATTGATGGAGGAGTGGTGGAATAGAGACATTGATGGATAGATGGAGGGAAGGATTGATACATGGGTGGATGAAAGGAGGGAGGCATTGATTGATGGATGGATGGATGGGTAGTTGATGGCATGGATTAATGGGTGGAAGGTTTGATGGATAGAGAAAGGACTTAATTGTTGGAGGCTGTGATGATTGATTGATGGACTAAAATGTTCAATTATTTTTAAGTCATTAGTGCACTAATTCCCCAAACTTTAACAGTTTATAAACCTTTCACATCACTTTACTTTAGTCTCTTTACTCAATCCTCTCATGTAGTTCAATCTTTTATGTAGTTCACATTCAGGCTTGTGTCCTGTAGTTACAGAGTAAAAACTCTGAAGTGCATCTCCTCCACATTTGAATTAACACAACCAGCCATTGAGAAAAACCAGCATTCTGAGTCCAATTAAAAGACCAACAGACTGTGAAGTTTCAGAAAACACGTCTGATCCGCTATAGCACACAGAATTTCCTTTTCTTACTTTATGTTAATTGGTGCCACTGTAGGAGTGTTGTTAAAAAGCTGAAAACTGCAAGACTTTGAGTATGTGGCTAATCTGCTTTCTGTTCTTGGATAGTTCTGAGTATACTGTCCTGTCCAGTTCTCTATCAGTCTGATGTCTGTCCTGTCCAGTTATCTATCAGTCTGATTTCAGTCCTGTCCAGTTCTCTATCAGTCTGATGTCTGTCCTGTCCAGTTCTTTATCAGTCTGATTGCTGTCCTGTCCAGTTCTCTATCAGTCTGATCTCTGTCCTGTCCAGTTGTCTATCAGTCTGATCGCTGTCCTGTCCAGTTGTCTATCAGTCTGATCGCTGTCCTGTCCAGTTATCTATCAGTCTGATCGCTGTCCTGTCCAGTTCTCTATCAGTCTGAACGCTGTCCTGTCCAGTTCTCTATCAGTCTGATCTCTGTCCTGTCCAGTTCTCTATCAGTCTGATCTCTGTCCTGTCCAGTTCTCTATCAGTCTGATCTCTGTCCTGTCCAGTTGTCTATCAGTCTGATCGCTGTCCTGTCCAGTTCTCTATCAGTCTGAACGCTGTCCTGTCCAGTTCTCTATCAGTCTGATCTCTGTCCTGTCTATTTCTCTATCAGTCTGATCTCTGTCCTGTCCAGTTATCTAACAGTCTGATCTCTGTCCTGTCCAGTTATCTATCAGTCTGATCACTGTCCTGTCCAGTTCTCTATCAGTATGATCGCTGTCCTGTGCAGTTCTCTATCAGTCTGATCTCTGTCCTGTCCAGTTGTCTATCAGTCTGATCGCTGTCCTGTCCAGTTATCTATCAGTCTGATCTCTGTCCTGTCTATTTCTCTATCAGTCTGATCTCTGTCCTGTCCAGTTCTCTATCAGTCTGATTGCTGTCCTGTCCAGTTCTCTATCAGTCTGATCTCTGTCCTGTCCAGTTCTCTATCAGTCTGATTGCTGTCCTGTCCAGTTCTCTATCAGTCTGATTTCTGTCCTGTCCAGTTCTCTATCAGTCTGATTTCTGTCCTGTCCAGTTCTCTATCAGTCTGATCGCTGTCCTGTCCAGTTCTCTATCAGTCTGATTGCGGTCCTGTCCAGTTCTCTATCAGTCTGATCTCTATCCTGTCCAGTTCTCTATCAGTCAGATCTCTGTTCTGTCCAGTTATCTAACAGTCTGATCTCTGTCCTGTCTAGTTATCTATCAGTCTGATCGCTGTCCTGTCCAGTTCTTTATCAGTCTGATCTCTGTCCTGTCCAATTCTTTATCAATTTGATATCTGTCCTGTCCAGTTCTTTATCAATCTGATTGCTGTCCTGTCAAGTTCTCTATCAGTCTTATCGCTGTCCTGTCCAATTCTCTATCAGTCTAATCTCTGTCCTCTCCAGTTATCTATCAGTCTGATCGCTGTCCGGTCCAGTTATCTATCAGTCTGATCGCTGTCCTGTGCAGTTCTCTATCAGTCTGATCTCTGTCCTGTGCAGTTCTCTATCAGTCTGATCTCTGTCCTGTCCAGTTCTCTATCAGTCTGATCTCTGTCCTGTGCAGTTCTCTATCAGTCTGATCGCTGTCGTGTGCAGTTCTCTATTAGTCTAATCTCTGTCCTGTCCAGTTCTTTATCAGTCTGATCTCTGTCCTGTCCAATTCTTTATCAATCTGATATCTGTCCTGTCCAGTTCTTTTTCAATCTGATTGCTGTCCTGTCCAGTTCTCTATCAGTCTTATCGCTGTCCTGTCCAATTCTCTATCAGTCTAATCTCTGTCCTCTCCAGTTATCTAACAGTCTGATCTCTGTCCTGTCCAGTTATCTATCAGTCTGATCACTGTCCTGTCCAGTTCTCTATCAGTATGATTGCTGTCCGGTCCAGTTATCTATCAGTCTGATCGCTGTCATGTCCAGTTCTCTATCAGTCTGATCTCTGTCCTGTGCAGTTCTCTATCAGTCTGATCTCTGTCCTGTGCAGTTCTCTATCAGTCTGATCGCTGTCGTGTGCAGTTCTCTATTAGTCTAATCTCTGTCCTGTCCAGTTCTTTATCAGTCTGATCTCTGTCCTGTCCAATTCTTTATCAATCTGATATCTGTCCTGTCCAGTTCTTTATCAATCTGATTGCTGTCCTGTCCAGTTCTCTATCAGCCTTATCGCTGTCCTGTCCAATTCTCTATCAGTCTAATCTCTGTCCTCTCCAGTTATCTAACAGTCTGATCGCTGTCCTGTCCAGTTATCTAACAGTCTGATCTCTGTCCTGTCCAGTTATCTATCAGTCTGATCGCTGTCCTGTCCAGTTATCTATCAGTCTGATTGCTGTCCTGTCCAGTTCTTTATCAATCTGATCTCTCTCCTGTCCAGTTCTTTATCAGTCTGATCGCTGTCCTGCCCAGTTCTCTATCAGTCTGATCGCTGTCCTGTCCAGTTCTCTATCAGTCTGATTTCTGTCCTGTCCAGTTCTCTATCAGTCTGATTTCTGTCCTGTCCAGTTCTCTATCAGTCTGATCGCTGTCCTGCCCAGTTCTCTATCAGTCTGATCGCTGTCCTGTCCAGTTATCTATCAGTCTGATTTCTGTCCTGTCCAGTTCTCTATCAGTCTGATTTCTGTCCTGTCCAGTTCTCTATCAGTCTGATCGCTGTCCTGTCCAGTTCTCTATCAGTCTGATTGCTGTCCTGTCCAGTTCTCTATCAGTCTGATCTCTATCCTGTCCAGTTCTCTATCAGTCAGATCTCTATTCTGTCCAGTTATCTAACAGTCTGATCTCTGTCCTGTCTAGTTATCTATCAGTCTGATCGCTGTCCTGTCCAGTTATCTATCAGTCTGATCGCTGTCCTGTCCAGTTCTCTATCAGTGTGATCTCTCTCTTGTCCAGTTCTTTATCAGTCTGATTGCTGTCCTGTCCTATTCTTTATCAATCTGATATCTGTCCTGTCCAGTTCTTTATCAATCTGATTGCTGTCCTGTCCAGTTCTCTATCAGTCTTATCGCTGTCCTGTCCAATTCTCTATCAGTCTAATCTCTGTCCTCTCCAGTTATCTAACAGTCTGATCTCTGTCCTGTCCATTTATCTATCAGTCTGATTGCTGTCCTGTCCAGTTCTCTATCAGTCTGATTGCTGTCCTGTCCAGTTCTCTATCAGTCTGATCGCTGTCGTGTGCAGTTCTCTATTAGTCTAATCTCTGTCCTGTCCAGTTCTTTATCAGTCTGATCTCTGTCCTGTCCAATTCTTTATCAATCTGATATCTGTCCTGTCCAGTTCTTTATCAATCTGATATCTGTCCTGTCCAGTTCTTTATCAATCTGATTGCTGTCCTGTCCAGTTCTCTATCAGTCTTATCGCTGTCCTGTCCAATTCTCTATCAGTCTAATCTCTGTCCTCTCCAGTTATCTAACAGTCTGATCTCTGTCCTGTCCAGTTATCTATCAGTCTGATTGCTGTCCTGTCCAGTTCTCTATCAGTCTGATTGCTGTCCTGTCCAGTTCTCTATCAGTCTGATCGCTGTCCTTTGCAGTTCTCTATCAATCTGATATCTGTCCTGTCCAGTCCTTTATCAGCCTGATCTCTGTCCTGTTCAGTTCTCTATTAGTCTGATCTCTGTCCTGTCCATTTCCCTATCAGTCCGATCTCTGTCCTGTCCAGTTCTCTGTCAGTCTGATCTCTGTGCTGTTCCGGTCTCTGCCACTCTGTTCTCTATCCTCTCTATTCTGGTCAGTCAGTATTTTGCTCTTTGCCCCTGAATGATGAGGAGAAATCTCTTAATCTGAGCCAGAGTGTAATTTCAGCTGAGATTTGAACAGAAGATGACATGAGTGAAAATATCTTTCTCTCTTTGTGTAGATTTGATGCTGTTGTTTTTGTTTGATACATTTCATTTCATTCTGAGAGAACAGCAGTGGAAAGACAGATGGAGGGATGATGGAAAGATTGATAGAGGGAGAGATGGATGATTGTTGGAAGTAGAGATTACTGGATGGATAGATTGATGCTAGTGTTTCATGTCAAATCACTCAGAATGACTTTTATTTACATTTTAACCATTGAATTATGGTGAAGTTCTGAGAAGGTCGGTTACGGAACACTGTGGATCATTACCAGGACTGAGCAGCGGTACTGAAATTTGTTGTCCAGTCTATCTTTGCTTGTTTGTTTGTTGTATTCTTGTCATGTCTGGTGAGCTGTGCTGGGATTTGTTGTTGTGCCTAAAAAAGCACACCCCGAAAGTGAACCACACACTGGCACTCAGCAGGGGTGGCACTGTGGGAGAGTGTTAGGGAGTGGACGTCATGCTGAGTTTGGGATAGGGCCGCTCGTGTGGGTTAGACAGCACCACGGGGTGTAAAGGGTACAGTACAGACACGCTTGTATTTGGTTATGGACCTGGTGCCAACACTAAACCACTATCAGCACTTTAAAACTGATACTGCATTCTTTATGGAGATAAAAAGAGGAGAGATATGAAAGTATTAATAGACTTTAATCTCATGACAGATCGTGGTGACATGTTTAGTACATCACATTTTCAAAATTCAGGTCAGACCTTCTTGAGAAAATCTCCTTAAAAGCATTTGGAAGAACCACTGAGTGGAACCAAGACTCAAAACAGAAAAAGCACCATAGGAACATGAGGAAAATTCTCTAAAAGCAAAGGCTCAAAATAAAAAGCTTTCTAAGATCGTGAGGAAGAACCAAAGTGAGGAACACAAGACTCAAAAGAAACATTCTTGTTAAGAACATATGGAATAACCACTGAGAAGAACCAATTCTCAAAAGGAGAACCTCTTTAGGAATACAAGGAAGAATTACTGATAGGAACCGAGTCTCAAAATGAAAACCTCTGTAAGAGCATGGGGAAGAACCACGGAAAGGAACCAAGACTCAAATGGAAGTACTTTCTAAGAGCATGTGGGAGAACCATGGTGAAGAACACAAGACTCAAAAGAAAAGAAAAACCCTTTTAGGAGCATGGGCAAGAACCACTAAAAGGAGCCAAAACTCAAACACGTTGAAAAACCAATGAGAGGTAACAACACTCAAAAGTAAACATTCCATAAGAGCATGAGGAAGAGAAACTGAGAGACCAAAAGGAAAAGCTCATTTGGAACATGAGGGAGAACCACTGAGAGAATCCACAACTCAAAAGGAAAAGCTTAAGAAGAGTACCACGAAGAGCTATGGTGAAGAACACAATACCTTAAGAATACATCGAAGAACCCCTGAGAGGAACCAAGACTCAAAAGGAAAAGTTCTCTCATAGCAGGATAAGGAACCACTGATGAGAAACAGGATTCAAATGGGGAAAAAAAATAAATCAAGAACTACTGAAACCAATCCAAGAGCCAAAATGAAAAGTACCCTAATAGCAGAACTCGCTAATAAAGGAACCTAGACTCAGAAAACGTTCTAATAGCATGATGAAGAACCGCTGAGAGGAAACGAGCAAAAACAAACCCTAGGAGCATGATGAAGAGTCATTGAAAGAACCCAAGAGTTATTCTCCTCTGGGTTGTACCAGAATATTCAGGATGCCATTAGAAGTGCAGCTTGCTCAGTAAACTGGCATTACGTTAATACTGTGTCGCACTGTCAGATAATAAATAAAGAGAATTCTCCTCTACATTGTCATATAAAGATACTGATAAACAATATCATAATTATATCTGCTAATTCAATAAAGTTTATACAGTAACGATTCTGTGGTGATGGACCTATGATTCACAAAAATGACCCCATCCTGTTTCATTACCTCCACCTACTTGTTGGCGTGAGTTGTGCTTCATGCCATTCTCCTGTTGATGGATATTTAGGTATATCTGTGCCCACACTGTACCATACCAGTCCAGAATCTCAAGACTTTGTCAGAACTTTATTGTTGGCTATCTTTGGTCCCACAGGCACTAAACTTGGCCTGAAGTTGTTAGTGTCACATTTTAAGATCTAACACCCCCGTTTCTCTTAGGATTTGGTGCAGAATGGTTATGGCAGGTGTTGTAGATTGTTTTCATGTTCATTTTTGAAGTTAAGTGTTTTAACAGTGATCTTCAAGTTTCATACATTAGGGAGTTCCAGAGGCCCCTAAGAATTCACATGACGCAGGTACTGAAAAACTAGAATACCAGATCAGCCCTGGAACATGCCTAAGTTGAATGTTGTGTAATTAGATCTTGAGGGATCTGGTAGAGTTGTGCTGAGAGTCGAGGCCAATAAGTGGAGCAGCCCAGAGCACCAATTTATGGTCCTTCTGAAAGACCCAAGTCTGCTCACTCTGTGAGTTTGGTGCATTTGGTCAAATGTTGAAGGTGTTTTTGAGCCTGGAAGTGGTCCAGAGCACCGATCTCTGATACTTCTGAAAGCCCAGGTCCACTTGCTTTGCAAGTTTGGTATGCTTGGCCAAGTGTGAAAGCTGTTTTTGAGCGTGGGGGCCATCCAGACCATCGATCTCTGGTTCTTCTAAAATCAGTGGTTTGGGGTTCACTTCCATTGAGGTCTGGTGCACTGCAGCTGTGGAAGCTCTTCACTCCCATGTGTGATTGTTTCTTTTGTAACGTTACTTCTCTTTCCAGGTTTGGTGATGATAAGGAATGGCTTGTTGTAGAGTGAGTGTGTACTGAGGTCATGGTGAAAAACACATGCCTCACGCTGGCCACCATGGCTGTACATATTCTCATACGAGAGCCGCTCATTGTCTGCTGTTGCTCTTGCACAGTGAAATGCCCTGCATCCCCAAAGTTCCTCACCACTGTCTAAGCAAAATATTACAAATTAGCAAACAGAGGAAGCTTGTTTTTTTGTGAACATTGTGTGCAGTCTTTTCTTCACACAACACATCAATAACCACCTTGGGGTTGCTTAGGCTAAATGATCTGTCCCATCATTATAGTGGTAGTCCTTCACATTCTGCAAACTGCAGGCCTAAAAAACTTTCCTCAAACTGCGTCAAGTTCAGAATAATGTCATTTATACTTGCTAATGTGGTTTATGTCCAAAGTTGCTTATTTGTAGTTTAAACTTTTTAAATAATTGCAAAATTGCTAATTATTACTGAAGATGCAGAGGAAATTCACAGCTACGTTTAATCCCAAATAAATTGCAGCCCTCATTCAGGGCCCATTGACTGCAATCACCATTATGCTTCAATTTGGATTTTGGCATCGCAGCCTGGTTAGTTAGTTTAAGCAGAATCCTTTCAGTTGGCATCCTCATCCTCTGTTTGTAATGTCCAGGCTGTTTATCAGGCTTCTACATTCAAGCACTTTTACACAATCGATCCACGGTTCAAATGAAGATTTTGTGTTTGAAAGCAAACCAACAATGAGAGCCTCCCCCAAACAAGCCCAGAATTGATGTTAGACTCAAGTATTTGGGAGATCGTTTGTTGCACCTTATTCTTAAAGCTCCGCCCTGACTTTCATCTTTCATTAACTCCAGTATAGGCTGGTAACTCCATAATAGCCAGTAAGAGCCATCAATCAAGCCTGCGGTTTTCGCCTGATTGGTGCATTCCACTTCGCCTCAGCCTGGCACTTCTCTCAGATTGGTTTTTTGACCAAAGACCTTTTATTGTACAGCTGTCCAATTAGTGGCTCTACTGATTTCCGCTTCTCAGTGAGATTGTTAGAGAGTGCTCTTCCAAGCCCATCTACTGTTAATGGCTCAGTCCCCCTGAGAGCCCTAGACATGCTCTACCCAGTGCCCAAGGGATATCTTAATCAGATTCCCACCAGAAATCAGCATCACAGCCAGGCAGGACCACACAGGAGTTCAGCAGTGGACGTTTTAAACCAGTATTTCATTTGTACAGATGCTACTAAGTCAACAATAATGTCTTCTAAAACAGGGCTCCACAAAGGGTTCTTTAAGCTAGCGATTCTCAACTGGTGGGTTGCGATGAGCACGTTCTGGGTGGGTCGCAGACAGTTTGTAAAAAATAAATACATTTTAAAACAATAAAAAAATTAAAAATAATTCAAGCTTATCTGATGATGTACTCGTCGTTTATCTTGAACAAAAAGACACAGAAAAGCACACGTCAGATGCGCGCAGCATACTTATTGCCATGGTAACCACCATTTTTTTGCCCGTTACCCTTCTCTTTAAGTTTATAATGATGTTCGGAGGTAAGATGGCAAAATGCAAATATAACCCGGAGCATTTGAAATATGCATTTTCGTTCATTGAGAACAAATACAGCCAGAAACCTCAGTGTGTTATTTGTAATGAAGTGCTGGGCATGAAAACATCCAAAGTAATGCTGACATTTACAAACAAAACATGTATGTAAAGCCAAGCCGGTAGAGCTTTTTATAAAGAGGACTTCAGGAGCTGTAGGCACAGACGTAATTTGGGGGTGGGACGGAACATGTCACTTTCACTTTTTTAAAAGGCAGTTTTGGTCCCCTGTAGTTTTTACCTTCCAACAATGTTATGCTGTATTATAAGGAGACAAGTTGAGCGTTAGGAATCAGCAGAAATCCAAGCAGCTCAATCTGAAGCCTGTTAAACTTTAAACTGCGCACAAGCTCATAGATTGCCTCTCCTGTTTCTTGCTAATGTATGATTGGCTGTCCCCGCTGTCACTCCATCAAACAGCGTTTACCAGCATTTTTAATCTCTGTGTTCGTGCGGCTACCCGTCTGTGATAAGCCGTCCATTTACATCCTCTAAATTGAACAATTGTCAAAATAATTAAGAAATTCTGCTTGTTTTTACTCAGAAATTAGGTATAATTTTATGTAAATGAGGTCTGTTGACCATACAGTCCAAACATAAGTGCAAAATTGGTGGTAATGCATTGGAATGAAGTTGACTGAAAAGTATTGGGTGATGATTTTATGCTACATTATTTTAACAGTTGTATTTAAATAAATACAAGTTATATTATTATTAAATAAATATTTAATAATAATATGTAATAATATATTAATATATCTTTAATGCTAAATGTACATTTTAATTTAATATTAATAACACTTAATAGTTATTATTAGCATATTTTTAATAGTAACAAGTAAAATATAAATCATAATTAGTAAGTAATGAATTGTAGTAATAATAATAGTTATTACTTAGTTAAATAATAGTAATGGAATTCATAATATTAATTTATGTTCCAGCACTCCGCCCCACCGGTCATGTCCCCCCAAAATCTCAAGGCTATTTTTAAAATGTATTCTATAAAAGTGGGTCCTGACTTAATGACCATGAGGAAATGTGGGTCCTGGGCTAAGACCAGTTGAGAACCCCTGTTTTAAGCAGTGGCATTTTTGGTTCCCAAAAGAACCTTTTAAAGAGTCTTTTCTGTAAATGATACAGGTGAGTGTACAGAATCTTTTAAAGGTCTGAATAATCTACACATTTCTTTACTGAGTTAAGCTTCTTCCTAGAACCTTTATTTCAGCTGTAGATTCTTTGACATTCACACATTTGCTTATTAGTAATAGTAGTAGTTTGCATGCTGTAAACAGTATGCCTTAAAACTTTCCTCAAACTGTGTTAAATTGAGTCATATCAGCTAATGTGATTTACTTCCAAAATGACTTTATTTATAGTTTCAATCTAAAGTGTTTAAATCCTTCTCTGCGAAAATCTGATTATTACTGAAGATGCAGAGGAGCTTCACAGCTACGTTTAACAATCTCAGCTCTCGTTCACGGCCCATCGGATGCATTCACTTCAGTTTGGATTTTGGCAGCGCTGCCTGGTTGGTTAGTGTGAGCCGAATCCTCGCAGTTGGCGTCCTGATTCTCTGTTTGTCCCGTCCAGGCTGCGCATGCCAGTTCATCAGGCTGCGTCGCTTCTAATTTCCTCCTCGCTTTCGTCTCCCAAAGGGGGGGAGGACATGAGCCGAATGCACTGCCAAATAAGCACTGTTGTTTATAAGGCTGCAGGAACGATGATGAGAGTGGAAAGATTTAAATCGATTACATTAACAAGATCTTGTGTGTTTGTGTTAATGGATTTGGGGTTGCTGGAGTAGGAGTTGACAGATTGCTGTCCTTCATGGAGACACTTTGGGCCATGTGCCATCTCAGAATCTTTCAAGGTCTATCAGTGGTAATAAATAGCCAAGTGGGTTGCTTGACTTTTGTCTTGTCTCATCTCCTTTGTAAAGATACTTCAGTATTGTAATGAGCTGTACAGGTGATTTTGATCATTTGGAACCTATTAAAGTGTGTATTATTGAACCAACAGTAAGTAACCTTCTGAATTTGGTTTGCCTGTTATCTATGCTAATTGGCATATACATATCATACATAATTGCCATATAAAGTATCTATCTATCTATCTATCTATCTATCTATCTATCTATCTATCTATCTATCTATATGTTGTTCTGAAGTCAGATCAGACTTATATTTAAACTTAGATCAATGTTGAATGCACAAAAAGAATGAATTTTGGTTCTTCCAGTGGATGATGGTGATCATCATCTTGGATGGTCATTTTTGTAAGAACCTTTATAGACTTTAGAGAATCATTTTTATTTGCCACCAAACACCATTATTCTACATCAAACACCTTAGCACAGTATTAAGCATCATAATTCTTAATCAAACGTCATCATTCTTCATCAAACACCATCATTTTCCACCAAACAGCATTCTATAACAAGTACCATTGCTCTTAGTGCTGGGCGATAAAACGATATCGATTTTTTTCACGATAATTTTTCCCTCGATGACAATGATAAGCCGGGACAGTAGAATTTGATAAGCATTAATGTTAGTTTCCATTTCACGTCTAAGCAGATTGACAGTGAGTTCAGTCTAATACTGCTGTTTGTTAGCTCCTCCTCACCAGTGCCGCCAAAATGCACAGTCGTGTTTAAGACAAGCGTGTGATTGGGGGAAAGCATAGTGGGGCCGGGCGAGAGAGCACGAGGTCGCTGTGTGCTTGTGTGTTTATGTGAGAAGGAGATGGAGGGGGGGGCTTGCTGTGTGTGTGTGTGTGTGTGCGTCAGTGCGTCAGCCGGAGTGCTAGCTTTAGCCTGTTAGCTTGGCTCTCTAGCCTGTTGTTATTTTGGAGTGGCTGCGGCCGACAGCAATCATTGTATCACAGATGCTACAATATTATGTTCTGGCAATAAACTATTTAATATTTTAAATAGTAACATTTCAAGTATTTAGTCTGATGTTTTTAGAAAGATGTTGTTTAAAACTATGACAGTGTTAGAAAATGTAATATCATGATAATTATCAAGATTGATCAATATAGAAAAATTTAGCGTGATAAAATTTTTGGCCATATTGCCCAATTCTAATTGCTCTACACCTTACAAACCTTTCTTGATCAAACACCATCCTTTTTCCCAAGCCTGGCATTACACATGGTGCCAGTAGGTCATCCAGAGTCATATTCTGTTGGCAGTACTTCTCTACAGGGACTAGACAAACTGTGTGTGCATTTATACATCTGTCATCTTCAAGTAGCTGAGTGCATTCGTTAGAAAGGGCATCCACAAATGTTTGGACATGTAGTGCATCTCCGATGTCATCAGACCATGAAGTCCCTCCTCTTCCTTTTGTTAACATCTCCTTAGTCTGGCTGAACTGTTTTACTGAAGGATTCTTCTTGAGTGATGCCTTCTTGAACTCTCTTCGTGCGCTCAACAGAACAAATTCAGAGCAGGTGGGAGAGATTTGCGAGGGACGCTCCCCAGTAGCATAATAATGAAAGAAATAGGACATCCTGCGGATTTATTTCAAGGGAAGGAATTAGTACAGCAGGAGCCAAAGCGCAGGTGGATTTTAAAGCATAAGACATTACTGCAATCTGATGTCCTGTTGTGTTCTTCACTACAGAAGCAGTATTTTTGATTCTACTATCTGTTAACCAAAACCAAACCTGTTTCCATCCATCCTTCTCAGAGAATCAGAAGAGAGAAAAGCTTGTTTCAGTGTAAGTTTGTTCCGTTGAACTTTGAACACTGCAGATTTCTTTATTCTGTCTCAGGCTGATTTCTGTATACACTCAACAGCCACTATATTAGGTACACCTTACTAGTACCAGGTTATATCCGCTTCTATGTTCAGACCTTTTTCTTCGTTAGCATAGATTTAAGTAGGTGCTCGTAACATTCCTCACGAGATTTTGCGTCTTTTTGATTTGAAATCATCACACAATTGCTCTACCAATCTCCTGTTCCACCACATCTGGTGCTTTCACAGTCATGTTCAAGAAGAGCTTTGTGACGTGGCACAGCTATTACCTGGTGGTTAGATATCTGGTCTTGTGACAGGAAGGTTGCCAGTTCGATCCATGGAGAGGTCCTGACTGAAGTGCCCTTTAGCTTAACTACCATACATAGGGGGTGCCCACTGCTTCATTTCATTAGTGTGTTTCATTACAGAGATGGGTTAAATGCACAGGTCAAATTCCTCAGTGTGCAAGCACATCGGCCAAAAATTGTGTACTACTAAAGAGATGGACATGGTCAGCAACAATACTCAGGTAAGTTCTTGTGTTTAAACAGTGGCCAGTTGGTTTCAGAGGGAACACGGGGTACCAAGACAATATCCCCATGTCATTATGCTACTACCACCAAGTTGATATAAAACAGGATGGATTCATGCTTCATGTTGTTTACACAAAATTCTGAGCCTAGCATCAATGTCACAACAGAAAATGAGATTCTTCCGGCCATGCAAGGTTTTTCCAATCTTCTGTTGACCAGTTTTGGTGAGCACATAAGTATTGGCAGTAGGGGTGTGCAAAAAAATCGATTCACATAAGAATCTCGATTCTCATTTACTACGATTCAGAATCGATATAAAATATCCCAAAATCGATTTTTAAAAATTAGACAAATCTGCTGGCTGTCGGCCTCCAGTTTGTAAATACACGGGACGTTCTGACGTCACCATGCAGCCAGTTCTGGAACATACGCATGCACGGAAAGCACCAAAACAAGGAGGAAACCATCAGAAATGGAGGAAAGTAAGATTCAACCAGCCCCGTCTTCGTTAAAGGCAAAGACCTGGATACATTTTGTTTTTTACCGAATGCCCGGTAAGACCAAGCTTGACATGAGCGTCACAGTGTGCAGGGTTTGCCAAATGAAAATTAAGCACTTTGGGAACAAGACAAATGCTCACATTAGCAGGCATCACCCGGAGTTAAAGGACACGGAGCAGAGTCACCCACTGGCAGCAGACCAATGCACACAGCATTGCTTCACCAAACTCTCTGCTAACTCCGAGCAGGCAAAAATAATAACAGGTCTGTCGCCTGTTTCCTCATCAAAGACTTACGGCCTTACAGTGTGGTGGAGAATGAGGGCTTCACCTGCGTGTTACAGACAGCAGAGCCAAAGTACGCTTATACCATCCCGTGTGTTTTTCACTGAGACAGCTGCACCACAGCTTTACCAAGAAACTAAAAGAAAGGTCGTCAGTGCCTTAACCAAAATGACCAGAGTGGAAATCTCATGAGATGCATGGACATCAAGAGCAACCGAGACTTTTGTGACATTCATTGTGAGAGTAGCAGTTGTGGTCCACACACTGTTTTTGGAAAAGGCACTTTCCTTAGAATTTAAAAGACAGCATGTTGAATTGCACTATTTTTTATAAAGAGGCACTTTTATTTGTATTACATGTATTTATTACATGTAACAGTTTCAACAATTCCATCTAAGAATGGGTTGTTTAAAACTTAATAAATATGAAAAAGACTGTATTTGTCATTTTGTCTTGCAAAGCAGACTAGAGTAGGTCATGAGGATCCTTTGCACACCTGTAAAGTGAAGCAGAAATAATTATGAATCAAATCGTTTTGAATCAAAAATCAGACCCCAAAAATCAGAATCACTCCTAATTGGCAGCAGTCTTCCTGGTGTCTACATGCCTAAATGCATTGAGTTGCTGTTGATGTGATTGACTGATTTGATATTTGCACTAACATGTAGGTGTACGTATTTAAATGGCAAGTGAGTGCATTTTTCCTCATCAGATGATGAGAGATAATGTTTTTTGTTCTTTTTAGTCTTGTAGTTGAAAAAACCAGCAGAGTGAAATTGACTGACCCAAGCCTTCGTTCTCCATTAGAGGCTTCACAGTCAAAGTGGAGGAAATATTAGAAAACGAGAGCACTAGAAAGTTATTTCGTATTTGAAAAGAATTTCAGAGAGCACTGACTGCAGAACTTTGAGTTTCTGCTCAACACTACTTTAGCTTCTCAAGCCTGGTGCTCCAGTAAGTACAGTGTTTCTCAAGAAAATGCAGTATCAACATACATCAGAACACTGCATAGCTATTACCTTCATTCTCCTGTAGACTTGCCCATCACCAAGAAACATTGTTCTTCAACAAACTCCATTGTTCTCTACTAATCACCATCATTCTCTACCAAACATCATTGCTTTCCACCAAACACGTCATACTTCACCAGACACCATTATTCTCCCCTAAACACCACCAGTCTTTCTCTACCAAGTATCGTTATCAACCAAACATCATTCTCCACTAAACACATTAATTTTCAACCAAATAACTTTTAAAAATTCTTCAAGACATTATCCTTCTTTACCAAACACCATTGTTCTCAACCAATCCCAATCTTTGTTCAGCAAACAACATTGTTCTCTACTAATCAGCATTTGTTTCCTCAAACACAATCACTCTTCACCAGACACCACCATTCTCTGCCAAATTCCATCATTTTCTACCAAGCATTATCGTTATTATCATTCTCCAAATAAACACCATTGTTCTCCACTGTCATATATCACGCCAGTCTTCACCAAATACAATCATTCAATGCAATTTCCCATAGTTTTCCAGCAAGCACTACCAGTCTTCACCAAACACCATATTCTCCACCAAACACCATCATTCTCCACCAAAAACCATCGTTTTCCACCAAAAACCATCATTCTCCATCAAACACTACCGGCCTTCACCAAACACCATCATTCTCCACCAAAAACCATCATTCTCCACCAAACACTACCGGTCTTCACCAAACATCATCATTCTCCGCTAAACACCATCATTTTCCACCATACACCACTGGTCTTTACCAAACACCATAATTCTCCACCAAACACCACCGGTCTTCACCAAACATCATCATTTTCCACCAAACACCACCAGTCTTCACCAAACACCATCATTCTCCACCAAACACCACCAGTCTTCACCAAACACCATCATTCTCCACCAAACACAACCGATCTTCACAAAACACCATCATTCTCCACCAAACACAACCGATCTTCACAAAACACCATCATTCTCCACCAAACACCACCGGTCTTCACGAAACACCATCATTTTCCACCAAACACCACCAGTCTTCACCAAACACCATCATTCTCCACCAAACACCACCAGTCTTC
>BRDA01001357.1:0-10022 GCA_036984385.1 Crenuchus spilurus | reverse complement strand
CACTGTAGTAGTTCTAATATACTCATATTTTCCTCAGTGGTTTACAAATCGGAAATATCTGTTCTATAAAGGCTAAACATTTGGTGACTCCTTTTATACTCATATAATCTTGATGATGTCACCATTTACTTTCCAGAACAGTGTTACTTGTACTTTTCATTTTCATTCTATCTCTGTCACAATGCATCATTCCCTACCTTTGTATATATTTACAAATAAAATTTAGTAAACTTAACAAAATTACATATTTGCTAAAGTTATGTATCATATATATATATAGTCATGGCAGAAAGTGTTGGCACCCCTGAATTTTTTTACTTATGAGTGGTGCTGTTTACCTCCTCCTTCATGGTTTTAAAGTTCATGTCCTTAGAGTTTATCAGTGGAAATGCCAGAAGGATGATTAGAGTAGGAGTGGTAATATATAAATATATATATATTAGTGATGGGACTCGATTAAAAATTTTAATCAAGTTAATTTCAGGGTCTGTAATTAATTAATCGCAATTAATTGCAAACCATATATCAACAAATTAAACATTTGAACTAAACATAAAAAATCCTTTTGCCACTAAAATTTTTAATGAATAGACATACAGTATATGCTTAACAACAAACATGTTTATTGCTTTTTGATTTTTTATTGTTATTAAACCAACAGATTTGGCAAAATGCTGTAATATTTATTCAGATTTCAAGTATTTCAGGAACCCCTGAGTCTTTAACTTATTTGAAAAATTTAAAAAAATTAATGTAAGCAGCACACTAGACAACAATGATAGCACAATTTCTTGTACAGAACTGTAAAAATTTAAAATAAATCAAATAACTATACATTACTGCGACTCTTGTGATAGTTTTAACATCTTGTCATCTGGTCCAATGTGGGCAGGCTAAAGGGTTTATTTTTTTTTACCGCTGCTGGGGATGCTGACATTAGCTGTGGGGACGGCTGTGCTTGCCGCAACATGTTTGGCATTGAGACGGTATTTTAGGCTTGAGTAGCTTTGGTGAGAATCAAATTCCTTTTTAAACAACTTGCATACAAGTTGTCCCTCAGTGGACGAAGAGAAGCGACTTCGTTGTCCATTGGTGCAGTTTGCCGATGTCGCTCGTCCATCATTGTTGTTGTTTGCGGATGTCGCTTGTGCATCAGGTTTACAGGCGTGCTAGAACACGCAAATACAAAGGTTCCGGCTCCAAACTTAAAAAAAATGTCATTAATTGCGATAAGAATTTTTAACGCGTTAAAACCTTTGTAATTAATTAATTAATCGAAATTAACGCGTTAAAGTCCCGGCCCTAATATATATATAAAATTTTATTATGAGTGCCAGATATGAAGTAATCAGTTTGTATGTTTATTATTCAATGTCTAAGCTCTGATTAATCTCATTACAGTATCCAGTGCTATATCATAAAATGTTTACTTTTGTTCATAATTTATTTCAAAAAATTAAACTGTCATATATTTTCAGTTCATTACACATAAAGTGACATACAGTGGCCCATTTTTGGAGTTTTGTGTGAAATTATGTCAAATTTGCCTTTTTTTCCTGTTTTTTGTGTTGTTCCATTATACACAAAGGAAATGAACATGTGTATAACAAAACGTGTAATTGCAATACTTTTCTGGGAGAAATACTTCATTTTCTTTAAAAAAAATTCAGGCGGTGCCAACACTTTCGGCCATGACTGTATTCATATACACACTATGGGCCATATTGTTACATATATAATACATATGTCTAGGAGACGAATCTGCTGCTGTTTTCTTGTAGGATTGAACAGATGGTTGTGCAAGATGGAAGGAGAACGTGATATAAAGAGAGATAGAGAGGAAGGAACAGAGAGAATGAAATGCTTTCACACTCTTCTTCTCCTTCCTGCCACCTGTATCACACCTCTGACTCATCCCTTCTTCCTCTCCTCCTTTCTTCCTCTCCTCTTCCAGGACTTAATCTGGATGAGTGGACTTTCAGGTCCCCCTGCTGCTCTGACGCCTCCTCTTACATTCTGTCCAATTATTTTTGACTTGTAGTTCACTGAACTAAACTTTCTATCCATGGCATGTTTAGTCTGTGAGTACTTAAACAGATGAACTTTGAAGTTAATTGATTAGTTATACACTATCGGCCAAAAGTTTGAGAACACCCCAGTTTTCTTACTTATTGCAAATATACTCTGAAATGAAAGCAAATTACAAATAAGAACTTGCAGTTAGAAATCACGGAGTCCGCTTATAGACCAAAATGTATCTAAACTTTTGACTCAACAAAGTAGCACCTTTGTCAGATATAACCAATGATCTATATTACTGGATTGGACGCTGCCTACTGGCTAGCACTGAGGCCGGCGCGACGTCATGGAGCCGCCATGTTGTGTGGAAGTGAAGCTTGTAAACAATGGCACATGACCAGCACTGCTGCCTTCTCAAAGCTCTAACTTCGCTAATAATTGTCAGATTTTCAAAATTTGAAGTTGTTTACAAAGAGGATAGAAAGCTCTTTAACATTAATCAAAGTATTAAAATGGTTGATGACGTTAGGCTACTATCGGCTATCGCATCCATTGTAGCCGACATTTTCTCTAGACCTTACTGCTTGCATGACTTCTAATGGCTGTAAAATCGTTAATAATGATCCGATTTTCAAAATGTAAGTTATTTACAAAGAAGACAAAAAATTAAATTGTGTAATGCTGCTATCGCATGGCCATTGACATAAATATAGCGATGTTTTCTTGCCTTGCTGCTACTAGCTAGTTACAGATGGCTCTACACAAATTATCAGTTTTTTCAACCTGTCGACGGTCTTAATCCAAAGTAAAGAACATGGAGACCTCATACATATTAAAGTAAATGTAGAAATATTCAATGCTATCATCCGAGTTCATTTAATGTTACAGTAAACACATTGTAAAGCTCTATTTATGCTGCAATACTAATTTTACTTTTTAGTCATTTAAAAGGTGTTGTCTATAACTTAAGACAATTTGATGGGCTAGACACTGGCACTGCCAAGTTGATAATATTGACACCATCATTGTCGCTATAAAAATGCCTCTAGTAGATTAGAGTTCTGATGTATATCTACATTTGATTACAGTAAGAGTTAATGTTTGTGATACTAAGTTCATGAGTGTTGTTGGTTTGATGCAAGCCTGACTATTAGTGTAATGTCTACGGAACTACATCAAGTTTGTAGGTCAGAGATTGTGGCTGTAATTCACAGATTATTACGAATAAATGATTTTAAAATGAATACATACTTGTGGAATGTGATCTTCTGGTCTCTGCTGATAGAATTCCTATAAGTAAAACAGTTAAAGGCAAAACATTGCAGCCCTTTTGTTGTTTGTGAACGCTGGCTTCCTTCCAAGCTTGCCCTGCTTCCACACAACATGGCGGCTCCATGCTGGCGCATTCAAAAGTCACGTGATTCCTATCCAGTAATACAGATCATTAGATATAACAGCTGAACACACTCGTGGCATTCTTTCTACAATAGACATCAAATATTCTTCAGACAGTTCTTCACAAATCTGCTGCAGAAGTTCACATAAATGTTGGCTCTTGTAGGTTTGCTTTGCTTTTCACTTCATCCCAAATCAGCTGGATGGGGTTTAAGTGTGGAGACTGTGCTTCACTCCATGTTTTCAAGCTGACCATCTTGTTCTTTTTTCCTGAGGTAGTTCTGGCAGAGCTTGGACTTATGATTTGGGTCATTATCTTGCTGTAAGATGAACCCCTGACTAATTAGTTGCACACCTGAGAATGCTGTGGTGGCTCAGGCTGCCTCTCACTTTGTAGGAATTAGTAGCACCATCTTTCTCGGCTTGATCTCCATTGCATCAGAACAGCTTTCACCTGTTAACCCCTTTTCGTGTCCCTGACAAAAGCTTTTTGTTTAATTCTGTAATGTAAATTCATTTTCAATTTTGGGCAACCTTTTTGCCCTTCTGGCAGTTTAACACTTACCTTTGTATCATTTCAAGCTATTCATTGGACTTGAATTGCAATATGGAATGACTTGATTTGCAATAAATGACTGTAAAAATTGGGGTGTTCTAAAACTTTTGACTGGTAGTAATAAGAGAGTGTATAGGAATATGAGTAAATGAATGAGTAACTGAGTGAATGAATTAGTGATTGACTGAATGTCAGTGAGTGAGTGAGTGAATGAATGAGTGACTGACTGAATGGCTGAGTAAGTGAATGAATAAATGAATGAATGAATGGCTGAATGAGTGAATGAATGAATGAGTGAGTGAATGAATGACTGATTGAATGGCTGAGTGAATGGGTGAGTGAGTGAGTGACTGACTGACTGAATGGCTGAGTAAGTGAGTGAATAAATGAGTGAATGAATGAGTGACTGAATTGCTGAGTAAGTGAGTGAATAAATGAATGAATGAATGACTGAGTGAGTGAGTGAGTGACTGACTGAATGGCTGAATGAGTAAGTGAATAAATGAGCGAGTGAGTGAGTGAGTGACTGACTGAATGGCTGAGTAAGTGAGTGAATGAATGACTGAGTGAATGAGTGAGTGACTGACTGAATGGCTGAATGAGTAAGTGAATAAATGAGTGAATGAGTGAGTGAATGAATGACTGACTGAATGGCTGAGTGAATGGGTGAGTGAGTGACTGACTGACTGAATGGGTGAGTGAATGAGTGAGTGAATGAATGAATGAATGACTGAGTGAGTGAATAAATGAATGACTGACTGAATGGCTGAGTAAATGAGTGGGTGACTGAATAACTAAGTGAGTGAATGAATGACTGACTGAATAACTGGGTGAATGAGTGACTGAGTGAGTGAGTGAGTGACTGACTGAATGGCTGAATGAGTAAGTGAATAAATGAGCGAGTGAGTGAGTGAATGAATGACTGACTGAATGGCTGAGTGAATGGGTGAGTGACTGACTGACTGAGTGAGTGAATAAATGAATGACTGACTGAATGGCTGAGTAAATGAGTGGGTGACTGAATAACTAAGTGAGTGAATGAATGACTGACTGAATAACTGGGTGAATGAGTGACTGAGTGAGTGAGTGAGTGACTGACTGAATGGCTGAATGAGTAAGTGAATAAATGAGCGAGTGAGTGAGTGAATGAATGACTGACTGAATGGCTGAGTGAATGGGTGAGTGACTGACTGACTGAGTGAGTGAATAAATGAATGACTGACTGAATGGCTGAGTAAATGAGTGGGTGACTGAATAACTAAGTGAGTGAATGAATGACTGACTGAATAACTGGGTGAATGAGTGAATGAATGAGTTTCACAGAGACTTCCAGTCTGTGTTATAGAGCCGGTAAATGTGTGTGATTGATCGTAGGCCGGATGTCTCTGACCCGTTCTGACCGACTCTGTGTCCATTACAGCTGAATGAAGATGCTTTAGTAAAAGTCATTTCCTCTCTAAGTGCTTCTGGAACACACACACACACACACACACACACACACACACACACTGCACACATATTACAGTGCCATACTCTGTATGCTTTCTGGATATGTCTCTCTGACTCTCATACTCATTTCTGTATCTAACTCTCACATGCACAACTCAATTTTCTCACTCCATATGCAGCTTGTAATCTCCCTCTGTATCTCTTTCTTTATGTCATCTCACATTACTCTCATTATTGTATCTCTCATTTCTCATGGTCAATTTGGTAACTACT
The DNA here is from genome assembly GCA_036984385.1 of Crenuchus spilurus. NCBI lineage: Eukaryota > Metazoa > Chordata > Actinopteri > Characiformes > Crenuchidae > Crenuchus > Crenuchus spilurus. The sequence continues at coordinate 4,330 of BRDA01001357.1, read as the reverse complement.
ATTTCTCTCATTATTGTGTCTCTTTTTTATATCTAATTTATATCTCTCGTTTCTCTCTCATTGTCTGATTTCTTTCTCATTATTGTATCTAATTTCTCTCATTACTCTCAGTTCTCATTATTATCTCATTTTCTCGTCATATCTCATCTCTCTCTTATGGTATTATTCATTTTTCTCTGATTATTGTATCTTTCATTTCTCTTTCATTATTGTATCTCATTTCTTTCTTATTACTGTCTCATCTTTCATATCTCATTTCTCTCTCATTACTGTCTCATTTCTCTCATTATTTAATTTCTCATATCTTTTTTCTTTCATATCTCTGCTGTATCTAATTTTTCTCTCTCTCATTAATGTATCTCATTTCTCTCTAGTTATTATATATCTCATTTCTCTTTGTTTTTCTCTCTCTCTCTCTCTCTCTCTGTCTCTCACTCTTTCTCTGACTAATATCACTAATAGAATACAGGTCTGCTTTCAGTCCAGATCGTAAGCACTTGCTCAGCTCCCTGCACACTTCACTGTTTATTACTTTTTATTTTTTTACTGTTTATTATTGCACTATAATCAACAGTCAGAACAAGCTGGCACATGTTTCATAATGACAGCTGTATCACATTCATCTTCCCTTGTAGGAGTGTGTAGGAAAAGTGAGGTATGGCTCATTTATCTGTATTAGAACAAAGCCCAGAGATGTGCACTGTAATATGATCAGAACAACAGATTACAGGGGAGCAGCACGAGTAACTCAGCTGATCAGTACAGTGAGGTCTTCTGTTCTGTCTGTTACAATCAGTGATCTACAAAGTAAAATCACTCCTCAGTGATGATGGATAAACAGGATTTAATTTTTAAGGTCTAAAGTTTAATATTCAAAACTTTAAATGATTTTTGGTTTTAGGAAAAATGTCTTAGCACGTAACCTTTAGATTATGTTTCACATGTTTCATATTTTATTATTTATTATATATATAATATAAGTATTTGAACACCCTGCGAATTTGCAAGTTCTCCCACTTAGAAATCATGGAGGATATATATATATATATATATATATACACATACAGGGCTCTAGACAAACTTTTTGCACTGGTGTGCCTAAATTTTTTTCTTAGGTGCACCAGCACAAAAGTTATGTGCACCCAAATTTTCGACCGCATCGCATTTAACACCACAGTTTTACAGGTTCACTTTTTTTTTTTATTGCTGTCAATATAGGCAATACTGACTTAAATAATTAACTAACAATCTGATCAACATCAATTTCTTTAGCACAATTCTACAAGAAAGGTAACTTACTGAAGAAGTGTTGGTGCTTAAAGTGCTTCACTGAGCTGAAATGTTAACTTAAAACATCTCAACATAAATTAAAAAAATGCAATGCATATATTATCAGCTTTACTGTATCTTAGCCAGGGAAAGTGGTCAAGCCACAGTCTTCGAAATGTAGACAATTTCCCCCTTTTATTATCAGTGGGTTCTGGCTCGGAGTCGATCATATGTGGCTCATTATCTGATGTCTCCGGCTCAACATAACCTGGGAGTAGGGTTGCCAGGTCCAACAAAAATATCCAGCCCAAAGTCAGTCTAAAACTCGCCCTTCAGAAGCTTAAACTAGCCCAAAATATGTCTGTGACACGTTTGAAGCAAATGGCAAAACAACTACGAGTGTATGACTTAGTATTTTGTTTATAAGGGATTTATTATCAGTCCAACAAGCCTTTTTCTTTTTCCCAGTCCTTGTAATACCGTCTCTTGTATTTTCCCTGGCATATTAGCTAGTGACTGTTTTCTTTTCACCTTCTCTCTCTCTCTCTCTCTCTCTCTGTCTATCTATCTTTCCTTATAGTGTTAGTGTTTGTGTTTCAAACAAGCCCAATTTGGTGTGAAAACCGCGAACCTGGCAACTCTGCCTGGGAGGTCGATGGCTCCGTGTCAGAGCATTGGTTATGATTTTCAGACAGATCAGACCTTAACGTAACATTCTTAACGAAAAAGTTGTCAATCGTTCTTTTCATCTTCTCTCATCATCTGCGGCTACATTCACTCTGTTTATTTGACGGGCCTAGGCTACTCACCTCACTCAGACTGCAGCCAGCGCACACATTTTCAAACGTACACACGTACAGGAATAGCTGAACCATGGCCAATCGGTCCCGCCCTTTACTATCTCTGATTGGTGCACTTCACTATCTCTGATTGGTTTAGACCACGATATGGGTCTAATATGTGTCTGTTGTTGAACCACAGGGAGACTTCAGAGTCGCGGAGAGTTTTTTTCCCTTGGAACGGCTGGTCGCACCAGTGCGACCTCAGATTTTTTTTTGTCGCACCATTGAGAATATATATATATATATATATGCACACCAAATCAATATTCTGGCTGTAAATGAAAAACAAATCATTGTCTTTAACATATTAAAAAATGAATGAATAAAAATGTCAGTGTTGATTTTTGCTTTCAATTCTTTACTGATGTGAGTCCCAAACAAATAGAAATTAGCACTCTGTTTTTGGTCCATTAACTTCCTTAATGTCCCTTTAGTGCTGTGCATCCAGACAGTTGTTACACTGATCCTACATCGTAATTCAGTTACAAACTTGTACACTGCTGTTGTTTGCGCTACAATGTACTGTACATTACCTGTACTTAATGTAATCTGTGTGTTTGCTTGCATATTGTGTGTTGTGTAATTATAGTGACTGTACAGTCCATGTGTACTATGTATGTTGTTTACAGTATATTGTACTAATTCTATTTCTAATTCTGATGTTGAAATAAATTATTTCTGAAATAAATAAGAAAAAGAATTACAATTATTTACAGCTTATTTACAGCTGTTTGGGGCTCCTGAGATGAACACAAAATGTAAAGAGATAAATAACTCATCCTTCACTTCTGAGCTTCTGCTGACCTGCACTTTCTCCTCCTGTTCTCTAGGCACGCTATAAGCAGAGTCTGGACCCCACAGTGGATGAGGTGAAGAAGTTATGTACATCTCTGCGGAGAAACGCTAAAGAAGAACGCGTCCTGTTCCACTATAATGGACATGGGGTTCCTCGACCCACCGTTAATGGAGAGATATGGGTCTTCAACAAGGTGAACATTATATATTACTTATGACTAATAAGGCCAATTTTATATAGTTGGCATCAGCTGATTAATTTTAAACAATCTGTCCACACTCCTGAGGTCTCTAAAGTAAAATCTTCACATTTACAGCCACATCTACAGACACCCTTTTCAGTGTAGCTGCTGTAGAACAATGTTAGAGCTCCCCCTAGTGTCAGTGTCACCACTCTACAGACAGTCTTATCAGTGTAGCTGGTGTAGAACAATGTTAGAGCTCCCTCTAGTGTCAGTGTCACCACGCTACAGGCAGCCTTATCAGTGTAGCTGCTGTAGGACAATGTTAGAGCTCCCCCTAGTGTCAGTGTCACCACTCTATAGGCAGTCTTATCAGTGTAGCTGGTGTAGAACAATGTTAGAGCTCCCTCTAGTGTAAGTGTCACCACTCTACAGGCAGTCTTATCAGTGTAGCTGCTGTAGAACAATGTTACAGCTCCCCCTAGTGTCAGTATCACCACTCTACAGACAGTCTTATCAGTGTAGCTGCTGTAGGACAATGTTAGAGCTCCCCCTACTGTGAGTTTCAGCATGGCAGACCTCAGTGGGTGCACTGATGCAAATAGACATGCACATTCAGTCTATAGCAGTTTAGTCCCAGCAGTTTACATCTGAATAGAGGTTTAAACTGATCAAATTGTGAATTAGTATTTCAGTGGGGATGCGCGATACATCTGCAGATTATGTATTGAATAATAAACAGATAAAATAAATGAATGTTATCAGCCACTTATTTTTATTGTGGCTGATAGTTCTGATAGTTTGGTGTCCTATTTTTAACTTGTCTTTTAGACCACGAGGTGACCTCTGCTGGCCACTAATTATTGATAATCTTAATAGACCCATAAATTATATATCAGTGCATCTCTATTGATCACCCACAGAAACATATAAGACAAAATACATGTGATTATGAAGAAGACTCAGAAATTCAACTTTTAAATGTTTTTAAACTGTATTTTGTTACACTATAAGTGAATCTCTCTCTCTCTCTCTCTCTCTCTCTCTCTCTCTCTCTCTCTCTCTCTCTCACTCTCAGAACTACACACAGTATATACCTCTCTCTATCTATGACCTCCAGACATGGATGGGCAGTCCGTCTATCTTTGTTTATGATTGCTCTAATGCCGGCATCATCGTCAAATCCTTCAAACAGTTTGCTCTACAGAGAGAGCAGGAACTAGAGGTGTGTAACAGACACAC
>BRDA01001356.1:23410-58225 GCA_036984385.1 Crenuchus spilurus | reverse complement strand
CAGTTCTGTGTTTCACCTCATTAGTCAACTTCACTCCAACTCATTACCACCAATTTTACACTTATTTTAGGAATGTATGGTCAATGTACCTCATTTACATAAAATTATACCTCATAATTGAGTAAAAATAAGCAGTTAACACGGGTCAATTTGACCCAAAGACCACATAAGTGTTTACTTAACATTTCAACAGAATCAACTCATCCAGAGCTTCCAAACACAGACACAGATTCAAATCAGTGTTGCCAGATCTCATGATAGAAACAAGCAACCAGCTCTATGAAAACAAGCCCAAGTAAGCCCACCTGGCAACCCACCACATTCTGTAAAACAGAGGCCACTTTTAAACAGTATAAAGGTAAACATTTATTATGACATTATACATAAACAACACCAAAATTATGCTAAACACTTTAAATATAAAAATACTGAATAACTTAAATTACTGAATACATTCTTTGAAAAACTTAAATTCTTTGAATAACTTAAAAATCTTGTAAGCTCTGATCAAAATAAAAGTGCATTTTGTTTGGTGTATTTTGATCTCACTGTCCAATATAGTGGATTTAATGAGTTCTCCAAAATGGTCTACAGCACTGATTCATGTGTGGCAGGCTGGAAGCTGGGAGATAAGAGTTTCACTTGGAAAGAAATTCAAGCCCAAATAAGCAACTTCACGTTCAAAAACAAGCCCAAAAACCGCAACCCACGACTCACGAGATGTACAAGTGACTTTAGAAAAAAACAAGCCCAATGTCGCTTATAATAAGCAGACTTGGCAACACTGATTCAAACATCCAACATGTTAACAACTTACCTTGTAAATTCCAACAAACTCCTGGCCAACTATCTTGCAAAACACCGGTTTACAACCACATGGAGTGACAGCGTGGACGACCAATCACACATTAGCGAGAAACGGTAGAGCCAATCAATGAGCTTGTGGGCGGTCTAAAGGGAAACATGTCGTTTTCCACTTCGTCCTAGTGCTTGACCTGTCTCCATTTAATATAGTCGAACAATGTTTTTGGACGGTAAAAACTGAAAACTGCCTTTTGAAAAACTGCAAGGGATGAATACATCCGTGCTTTAGCTAGTTATCAGCCAGCTACTAAAGTACTAAAGCACAATCTGATGAAAACAGCCCCACTTCCTCTTTGACTGACTTCAAAGTTGTGTTAACTTTGAGGAGGAAAATCTGACCTCGTTTAGGACCAAATCACATTAATACGTATTCCAGAACGTCCTACGGTATCGTAAATCCCGTTAACTCTGATTGGCTCTTTGGCCGATCTGACGTAAAATATGCTAATTTAACCCCGCCCAACAGAAGAAAACTGGAAAAAATATATTTGAAAAAACTACCCATAGAAAAAACTATGGAAAAGACCAACATATTTTCTTTGCCATTTCATAGTAAACTCACCACAAACACTAGATAATAGAGTCATGAAAATTAAACTACATAGCACAGGCTATTTATGAAAAAACTCATTGTTCTCAAGAAAAATATTTAGCTAATTTTAATTCAGAGAGGGTTTGGACTGGTGTGACCGGACTCCTGACTTTGTGCGTCATGAGTAACAAGCTATTTTAGTGAGGAACTTCCCGTTAGCACACACAGAGGTCTGTCATTTTACTCGGACCTTTGTTTACTGCTGTACGACGCTAACACATGTGAATACGTTTACTCTACTAAACTATCCGGGCGTTTAAAACACACTGACCGCTGCTGGCTTGTTTATGAATGAAGAAAGAAGAATGAAGGTGAACGATGCTCACTGTGGGAGGGACAAACGTTGGCTAAAGTTGAGGAAACGTCGATAAAGTGGAGTATACAACCATTACACCACAAGACCTCTCCAGCCTCAGTCCTGTTCAGCCTCCGGACGGGTTTATTCAGCCGACTACAGTAACTTTATATCGGACATTTCACTCATATTTTTGTATTTACAACGCTAATATCGTTTACAGAGACCATAAAACAAATTTATTTACATATTCTTTCTACACGGAACGGAAATTAAATTTGTTTTTTACCTATTTTTATAAATTGTTTCTCGAATTCAGTTGCTCAGCAGGCATATATGAATGTATAATAGTAAGGGACCGTCGTAAAAGTGCGCCTTTTTCTACACCAGAGCCCTGTTTTGAACACCAGAAATTCAATGTCTCAATGACAAGCTACATTATTTTTTCATAAATCAAATCTAATACACACATTGCATATACATTATTATACACGTTTGAAATACACAGATCCAGCATCTATAGATTTATACATTAACAGGTTCTCAAAGTTTAGACACTTTAATAGCTTGGAGCCATTATGGCTGTTGCCCGGTTATTGCATAAACATGTTGAACCAGTGATATTTTGTGCTCAGGTGGCTAGTGCCTTCTTTGACACAGGTCTCCAAATGGTGGTGAAACAGCACAGTGAGAACACCACAAGTCCCACCAACCCGAACAAAGGCCAGAACGCCATCGCCAACTTCTATATGACTTTCAACATGCTGGTCAAGTTTGTCCCAATCATCCCTGCACTTATTTTGGCACGAATTGGAGATAAGGGCTACAGGAAGGTCCCTATTGTGGTTCCTCTGGTTGGATATGGTGTCTCCAGGATACTGTTACTTTTCCTGATCTTGTTGGAGTGGCCGGTCGAGGTGATGTACGCTGCACCTGTGATTCATGGACTGTGTGGGGGCTTCTCATCCTACTGGGCAGGGGTCATGGCACTTGTGTCAGTTACTACTAACGAAGAAGAGCGGTCACTTAGCATCATGCGTGTAGAGCTTGTGTATGGCCTGGCCGGCTTTCTGGGCAGTCTAGCCTCGGGTCACCTGTTCCAGCTCTACGCAGTGGGGATGAAGCATGGTGTGCTACTGGCTGGCATAAGTGTGGCTCTTTATGTTCTTTGCCTCATATATGCTGTTTTCATCCTACAGGTGAGTTCGCTCACCTCAGATAAAAATGATCAACAGGAAAGCACTGGTATCATTAACCACAGCAGGCAAGACAGGATCATCATTGTGCTGCTCTTCACCAGTGGGATCTTGTATGATGTAGCCGTATCAGGTGGAGTAGAAATATTGTCCGTATTTGTTCTGAAAGCACCTCTGCAGTGGGGTGCAACAGAGGTTGGCTACGGGAATGCCGCTGGCTTCCTCATCTTCATCACCAGCTTCCTGGGTATGAAGCTCTTCACCAAGTTTGCGCTGAGTGATGCCAGCATGATAATGATAGGCATGGTGTCCTTCATGAGTGGGATCTACTTCATGAATTTTGTCACCACCACTGCTATGTACTTTTTAGGTAGGTATTCATTCATTCATTCATTCACTCACTAACTCACTCACCCTCATTCATTCATTAAAATCATGATGTATTTGTTCATTCCATTCTTACTTATGCTAGGCACATTTGGCATGTTTCCTGTTCAAGAGTCTAGTTTGCTGAAAGTATTTCAGAAGTGCTAAGATCATAAAGAGTGAATAGTCTTTGTGCAAAGATGCTTTTAAGAGAAGCAGTCCAGTTGAGTTCCTTGTTGACATTGGTGTGTTGGATCAGGACATTTGTAAAATATGCAGGACCAAGGTTCAAAAACAGTTCCATTGATGACTTCTCAGCATTACATATAAAATGTCAGACATGTGGGTTTATTGTTGGTTTTAGATAGTAAACCAAATGTCTATATTTACCTCATACACATCACTTCTGGTTCCTGTTATCACTAGTGTAAAAATGCAAGCTGGTACACTTCTTTACAAACCTTTCAAAACACTGACATTAGCTGTGCTTGTGCACCGTTTTGTAATAGTGTTCAAATTCTTATACATTTAATTCCTTATGTAGTTCACTATGGATTACCCATAATGCATTGCAAAATGTTTTGTACACACTATACGCTAGTATTTGCAATGTTTACCGTAATGTAATGTGTCTTATTAATGATAAAGAAGTTGTTGTGTGGTGTCAGAAAATACTCAAAAATAGCAAAACATTTCTTTTTACAAGTGTTACAATGTCAACCAAGAAAACTTGAATGTATTTCAGTTTTAATTATTTATTTTCAACTTGGTGTGTAAACATTACACATATATTTTCTAAAATTTGTAATATGTGACCCCACCAGGGAAAACCAGGTCAAAGTCTTTTTTTTTTCAAAACAACTTTTAATTTTATTTAAGTTTTGTTTTTGATCAAAATATGTACTACAATAGATATCTGAGACTGTTATCTTTCATTTACAGCAATAATACTGAGTGGCTAAGTTTTGTTGCTAATGTGAGTGACACGATATTGACACAATATCTCAATAAGTTGCCCAGTAACTTTGGCCTGGTTTTCCCTGGCGGGGTCACATGTGTTAACCTACTGTTCCACAGTTCATATAGCAGTTGTATTTTATTTATAACTATATTTATGATTGTCACTTATTTATGCCTCAGAATATGAATGTCTCACAAATGTGTGTCACTTTTTTATGAATCAGTGTCAAGTAGTGACCAAAAATCTTGGTCATCCCCTAGTCAGTTCACTAAATAGCAAATGCTTTATAGTGAATGAGTTAACCAGTGAAACATTCCAAATGCTGCACTTGGTTGAGGCTGATTGAATTTTGCACAAATTGTGAAAAATCATTGAAATTCCTCTTCAAGAAACATGCCATTCTACTGACCTTAACTTCTCAGGTTTAGGTGACGGGGTCTAGCACGTTTAGCTACCCAGATTTGTTGCATATGAAGTCAAATACTTTCTCAACATACATGTTAATAGGAAAGTTTAATGAAAATGTGAGGCTGCTAATAAATACAATCCATTATTTCAATATAAAAACAGAGGGCTACCCAGAAATCACCCGTTAACCAGTCGACAGGTCAATAAATGAGGAAATGAGACAGTGTGAACAATGCACATAAATACATTGTCCTCTGCATGCAAAGAATGTGAAGGTAAAACCATTGAAGCCAAAAGTGTCAACTAGGTTAAGAAATGTTATTTAGCTCTGCATCACTAAACATATTAGAATTGTTACCAAATCACTGAACAAATGCCTGTTTTCTCTTCACCAGCTCGTTCTGTCATGCTGTTTGCACTGATCCCTATGCCAACCATTCGCTCTCTACTATCCAAACAAGTCACAGGAACATCATATGGTAAGGTCCATTTCGCTTTGAGTCCACATTATGCTCTCTTGGTCACTATATACACTATATGTCCAAATGTTTGTGGACACCCCTTCTAAGGAAAGACTTCAGTTACTTAGTTGCACCCACTGGGGACACAGATGTTCAAATGCACACACACAGAGCTTGTTAAGTCTGTACAGAAGTACTGACAATAGAATAGGGTTCTCTGGAGCAGATAAACATCAAATGCCAGGTGTGGGCTAGAGGGGTATAAAGCACCACCGCATTGAGCTGTGGAGCAGTGGAACTGTGTTCTTTAGAATGATGTTGCTCCATCCAGTATGTTTAGGATGAGCTGATGAGGTGGGGTGGTGATCATTCAACATCCTGACCTCACTAACTCTCTTGTTGCTGGATGCAATCAAATATTCATAGCAATGCTCCAAAGTCTAGTAGAGAGCCTTCACTGATGAACAAAAGCAGAAGAAAATATTCAGTACCTATGATTTCAGAAGAAACACTGAATGAGCAGGTGTCCAAATATGTTTGTCAATGAAGGATGATACAATTCAGCTTTTTTTCACTATTATCTCTTTCTGTGACTCCAGTTGTGTTCACTATTATCTCTTTCTGTGACTTTAGTTGTGTTCCTAGCAGTGAAACTCATTTGTGTTAGAACTATTTTTAGATTATCATCTGTCAAAAATATTTCCTTGGATTAGAGGACTAATAGTGAAAGAAGAAGAGAAACTACAGGCTCATGTTTTCAAGGGAAAGAGTTTTGTTATTCTGAGAATAGTAGCATTTCACTCCCTTTCACCCATTCACCTCTGGCCAGTGGGGGTAAGGCCCAGTGCATATATATTATAACCCTATGCATCTGTTTCATTTGGAAACATACATTTTTAAAGTACTTTTTTGCAAATTGGTCAGATGGGCCTATGGGCCTCACTTTAGAGATGTTCTTTAGATGATAAAACAATGTTTTTGTGACACATCGTACAAGAGCCTTGAAATTAAAATCCAACTGTAAAATAGCACCTAGATTTCTCGCCTCATGACTGGAATTAATTTCTAGTGTGTGTACTTTAGGAATCTCTTTCTCGTTCTGAGTTTTTGAGCCTTTTATCATTATCTTGTTTTTATCCTGGCTTATCTGTAAGAATTTCTATGGCATCCAACTTTTATATCTAAAATACAGTTAAAAAGTGCCACAATCAGTCCGCTTGATGACACTTCCCAGACGTAACATGTATTGGTTAAACAGTAGTGGTCCTAAAATTGATCCTTGTGGTACCCCACTGGTAACTTCATGGTGTTTGGAGGAGTTATCATTTATGGATAGAAAGTATTTTTTACCAGAAAGATGGAAGGAGAACCAGTTTAAAACTATTCCAGACAGGCCGACGTGCTTTCTTATTATCTCTAAAAGAATCTGGTCATCCACGGTATCGAAGGCAGCACTTGGGTCAAGTAGTAGTAGAACTGAAGGCATGTTGTTGTCAAGATTTGTAACAGATATTGGAACTACTTTTAGCAGGGCAGTCTCTGTGCTATGATTTTTCCTAAACCCTGATTGGTACAGATCTAATTTTGTGTTGCTGATGAAGTAATTTTACAGATGCAGGGTCTGTTAGCCTGAACTATTCAATTTTGTCTTCATCATAGGTTCTGCATTAAAAAAATATTAAATGATTAAATTAGTTTGTTAGCTTCAGAGCCCCAGCTCCATTGTAACTCGGTAGAAGTTAACTTGGTATTCTTCCAAATAACTTAAATTGTTTATTATAAAAATATGTAAACTCTTACAATTGTATCCTGGAGCTATAGTGGAGTTTGTGATCCAGAACTGATCCATTCAACATCAGTTCCAGACCTCACTAATGCACTCATGGCTGAATGCAATCACATTCTCACAGCAGCAGTGTTTCATCTAGTGTAAAGCTTTCCAAAAAGAGTAAAAACTGTTATTGCGCCAGAAAACTCTTTATTAATAATATGCTCAGCTTCAGATAAGACAGAAGAAAGTGTCCACAAGCCTAAGCAGTATAGTGTATATCAAAAATGACAGATAACTATCCATCCATCCATCCATTATCTTATCCACTTAATCCTGATCAGGGTTGCGGTTATTCCTTTACCGCCTCACCACGCACAGGGCAGGGCATAACAGACTATTGTAGCCAAGCCCAGAACAGGGCACCAATCCATTGCTGGGTGTGGCAGATAATTATTTGGATAAAAATATCTGCAAAATGGAGACATGTTTACATTTCATTAATATTTCAAACCAGCATTTTTTACATTCCTGAACACTGGGCTACTGCACTAAAATAACTTTTAAAGTAAAATGAATTTTACGTATTTAACTGCATGTTAACACTGTGGTGTACATGAGTTCATTAAATCTAAAGTGTTCTGTATACCGCAGCTGAACTTACATGATTGTTTTTGGCGGTGATCTAATCAGTGCCCCAACCCACAGAAAGCATGCTTACCAGCACTACAGGTTCTACCACTGAAAAATGTACAAAAGCAGTACATGGTACAGTACATGATCAACAGTCTGAAGCTTCTCTGGGTGGAGTACTACTTACTCTAATTTTCTCATGCTGTGCCTTTGTCTTTGAGATACTCATATTTACAGAAAGAACGTCAGGGTGACGTATAGAACCTGTTCAATTCAATTGAAATGTCATTTTGGGCACTAGGGTATGAGTTACAATGGGTTAAAAGCACCTTTACAGACATTCAAGCCATTGTCCCTAATGATTAAGCCAAAGACAACAAGAGAGTTTAACATGTCCCTTATAGTAAGAGGAAGAAAGCTGGAGAGGAACCAAGACTCAAAAGGGGAGCCTATCCTTGACAACACAGTACGCTACTGCCAGAGGAAAATAAGAAATGTGAGTTGAATGAAGACAGGAATTACTTATGAGCATAAACTGTTTGTATGTATTTATGTATGTACATATACATACTGTGCCTTTTAAGACAGATATATGTAAATGATCCCTATTCTGATTGGCTCTACTTGCTTTGTGCCTCATTCATAAAGCAGTCCATGCTTAAACCCCCACATTATGAAAGGGGCTGGTCTAAACTACGTAAATACTTCTCTCAAACAAGGAATTTAAAATGAACTGTTTTTGTAGCGTAGTCCATATATGGACTGTTAGACTGGTGAGTTAAAAGGACATTTTGCCATATTTTAAATACTGCATTAAACTGTTTTATGTAAGATTAGGATTTCAGTGATATGTGCTCTTAAAAAAAAACGGTCATTTTTTAATTGATACAGCTTTGTTTTAATTAATTAATTAGTGTTAAACACCAAAAATTGCATTAATTTTGCATTAATAATACATGTCACAAGTATATCAGGAGAAAGTGTTTTTTTCCTCTTTGTGTTTGGCCATATTGATTTCTTATTGTCTATTAATGATAAAAAGTAATACATTGAAAAAATTGCACCAGCATTCAAATGAGGTATTCAATCGCGCATATGAGTTCAACAGATTAATGACGGAAGTGTGTATACTCAGTCCCACCTAGGTTTGTGAAACAGGGAAAATTGAATAATAGATACTTTGTCATGGTGTGCAGATGTAAAGAAAGGAGTAAATAAATAGTATGTATGCTATCCTAAACCCATACTTCAATAAAAAAGTATAGTTAATTCAATAAAAAGTGCATTAAGCACGGTACTGTAAATTGTACTCCTTTCTATGAACTCTTGGTTTAAAACTGCAAACCTTAAAAGGCAGAGCTGTGATCTCTGGATATTTAGAATATTTTGTTAGTTTCTTAGTTTCTTTCCTAATATACTTGTGTGATATTAATATCATTATTTGAAGGTATATATGATGGTACATATTTATTTTACTTGAATTCATGTAACTTTTTGTTAGTTAATATCATCACTGCACTTCTATTAGTGAACATAACTTACACTATCATACTCATGGACAATATGGGCTAAAGGGTGTTTAAATGACATTTCTGTAGACCACTAAGTGGCGCTGTTAACCAAGGCTTTACAATTGATATACTAATTTAGTCTTTTTCATTCCCCACAGGAATGACCTTTATATGCCTCCAACTGTCCTTCAGACTAGCTAGTTTAGCTACAACACCCATCTATACCAAAATCTACAAGTCCACACTGGACACCTTTCCTGGGTTTGTCTTCATTTTATCCAGCATCATCACCTTCTTCTCTCTTATACCCATCAGGTAAGCTGAGCCTTCTGGTCTTCTGAGACACACCAGTGAACCAAAACATTATATCCACTCACAGATGAAGTGAATATCACTGCTTGTCATGTAGCAACACAACAGCCTTGGATTTTGTTTGAATTTTAGGCTTCAGCTCTGTTACAGTGAGCACTTTACTGTAATGAGGCCTGTTGATTGTTGAACCGTGCAAATCATAAGTGGGGCAGACATTTTTCTTGCACTGCAGTCATAAATGAACTGACGTAACACATTCAAACCTGCAGAGTTGTTACTGTGGATACAGCATTGATAAGACATTGCATAAGAAAAGTCAATGTGTGTCTGTGTGTGTATTTATACGTTTTAGAGCACCCCAATTTTTCCAGGTACTTATTGTAAATGATTCAGTTTAATATCTCAATTGCACTCTGAAATGAAAGCATAGTACACATAAGCACTTGGAGTTAGAACTCAGTGAATCAGTTTATAGACCAAAATGTATCTAAACTTTGGACACAAAGTGGCAGCTTTGTCAGATATAACAGCTGAACACACTCGTGACATTCTTTCTACAATAGACATCAAACATTCTTCAGACAGTTCTTCACTAATCTGCTGCAGAACGTTACATAAATGTTTGCACTTGTAGGTTTGCTTTGATTTTCACTTCATCCCAAATCAGCTGGATGGGGTTTAAGTCTGGAGACTGTGCTCCACTCCATGTTTCAAGCTGACCATCTTGTTGTTTTTTCCTGAGGTAGTTCTGGCAGAGCTTGGACTTATGTTTCGGGTTATCTTGCTGTAGGTTGCACTAGGCACATACCTGAGGGTACTGCATGGCACTGCAGAATGCTGTAGTAGGCATGGTGGCTCAGGCTGCCTCTCACTCTAGGAATTAGCACCAAGTTTGATCACCTCCATTACTGCAGAAAAGCTTTCACCTGTTAACCCGTTTCATGTTCCTGACAAAAGCCCTTTTGTATAATTCTGCAATGTAAATTAATTTTTAAACTTACTTTTTAAAACCTCTGGCAGTTCACCATTTACCTTTGTCTCATTTCAAGTTGTTCATTGGGACTTGAATTGCAATAAATAACTGGAAAACTGAGGTGTTTGAAAACCTTTGGCTGGTAGTGTGTATGTATGTGTGTGTATTTTTATATATATATATATATATTTACAGGGGTTGGACAATGAAACTGAAACAGCTGGTTTTAGAACACAATAATTTATTAGTAGGTGTTGGGCCTCCTTTTGCGGCCAATACAGCATCAATTCTTCTTGGGAATGACATATACAAGTCCTGCACAGTGGTCAGAGGGATTTTAAGCCATTCTTCTTGCAGGATAATGGCCATAAACTGTTTGTATGGTGGTGGAGGAAACCGTTTCCTGACTTGCTCCTCCAAAACACCCCAAAGTGGCTCAATAATATTTTGATCTGGTGACTGTGCAGGCCATGGGAGATGTTCAACTTCACTTTCATGTTCATCAAACCAATCTTTCACCAGTCTTGCTGTGTGTATTGGTGCATTGTCATCCTGATATATATCAATATTTTGAGCAAAACTGTGCTCTTACCCTGCTAACTGAACCTTCACACTCTGCTCGTACTGGTGCAATGTGACATTAATGAAGATTGGCCACCAGACTGGTCCAATTTAGCCATGAAACCTCCCACACTAACATAACAGCTGTTTCAGTTTCATTGTCCAACCCCTGTGTGTGTGTGTGTGTGTGTGTATATATATATATATATATATGTGTGTGTGTGTGTGTGTGTGTGTATATATATATGTGTGTGTATATATGTGTGTGTATATATATATATAATGTGTATATATATATGTATGTGGATACAGTGTTTATATATAAATGATTTTAGCAACTAAATTCTTTAGCAATTATATTACTGCTACTAAACCTCTATTCTTTTTTTTCTCTAAAGCGTTATAGGATTCTGTACTGCCAAGCAGAAAAACTATGAGCAAATTCAAGGGGACTGACTCTGTCTGATCACCATCATAACAGCCAGAGTGAGCGAACCTTGTTCTGTCACCCACTCTGAAAGAAAATAAAGAATATATAATTGTGCAGCTTTCCATGGTTCATATTTATGTTCACTGGAAGTTTAGTAGAATTATTACATGATCATCATTTAAAGAAGATATTTAATGCGTCTTATGATGTTTTTGTCATCTTAGTATTTTGTGTAGTGTACATTTATGTATTGTAACATTTATCGGTCCTGGTGGCATTGATTTTTGTGAACATAACCACATTAAATGGAAATTCATGTTGACTTCAAGAAATGATTGAATTAAAAAAACAGGATTAGTCAAATTATGTTTGGTATTGTGAGTTTGCATGAATTTCCACTGTAGCTACAAAGCTAATGTAACAGTGCTCTATGTAACCCAAAACTACACTGGGTGAATTACATAACCTATTATCTACGTTAGCCTCATAGCTCCTGTGTAAAGCTAATGACATTAAAGTATTTTGGATGATTGTTAGCATAAAAGGAGACTCTTCCTTTTATCACAGTGGCGTTGTCATTTTGAATTCTGCTTGTATTTGAAGACTGACCGTCATTATTACTATTCTCACTTAAGTGAAAGATGCTTTTTTGTATCCATAAGCAATTTAGTAATGCACTTATGTGCAATGTCCTAGTGCATCTCCAAAAATTAGGTATCGTAAAAAATTCATTTGTGTTCATAATTTCATTAAAAAATAAGCATCTTATATTTTACACTAATTGCTTGTAAAATAGCATATTTCAAGCCATTTTTGTTTCATTTTGATACTGTTTGAATAGTATAATAATTTGATATTTCTTCTTTGAGCTAAGACTTATTGATTAATATTAAAAACAAAAAGGCTAGAATTATCACTTTAATGATACTGAAGTTACTTTTTCTATAATTATGAACACAAATGAACTTTTTCATAATATTCTAATTTTTAGAACATACTGTGTCATTTCTACTGAATGTACTTGAAAATTGTTCTGAAATGCTGCCTTTCAGATGTGATTTAATGGACTGAAATATTCATGAACTGAAGTGAAAAGCATGGACACTTAGAACATGTACTGTCAAATAGGCATAAATGCATCATTTCTTTAATTGGTACAGTATTTAAAATCTGTTGATTAAAGACTGTAGCATGAAAACAACATCAATGTACAAGCTATTTTTCTTGCAATTTACACATCAAACTTTACATCAACGTTATAATAAACAACTCGCACAAAAGGGAAGTTAAGGGAACATAAGGGGGCAAAACCTCGAGGGACTTATAAAGCAGATTCATAATAAAAAAAAATACACATTGCCTTTGTTTTAGCCTTCTCTTCATGCTCACCGACTCTGGAACTCCCTGCCTTGAAAATACACTGCAGTTGTAACACATGAATCAAGAAAATAAACATTTTGTAGCTCTCTGAACAAAATTGTAAGATTGTAATAGAAGTTAATATCTTCAATGTCTATAGATATTGGCCTGTTTATCAAGAAATGTTCACACAATATAAAGAGGAAGAAAGTTGGGAGGGTTGGGGTGGAGATGCAAGCTTTTGTCTCAACAGCAACAATACGGCAGACATGTAGAACTGTCATTATTCCAGTTACTCTGTACAGCTACTGTTTATTTGCAGAATATTTGCATTTCTTTTCCATGTGTGACTTTTTCAGTACTGTAGGCCCTGTTTCATAAATTACCACCTACAGCTGTAAAAAATGACAGTGTGTAATGTTAGCTGCCCTAACATGTCAATCAATCATCAGTCAAAATGTATTTATATTGCGCTTTTTATGACGGATGTTGTCACAAAGCAGCTTTACATAATATTTACCACACAAGCTTTGGGGAAATCATAAGTCATAAGTCATCAAAAAGGTGAAAATCCCAAAAGTCATAGTACAAAATAAACCATGTGATACTGTCCATTAAACATCTGTAAACGTGTTTAAAAGGGATAAACATGAGTTCAAGACAGGCACTGTGTGATGAAGAAAAATGCAGTAATTTTTAAAAATGTTATCCAGCAGATGGCAACACAGCTACAAGTTAGTGTAGCTTTAGCAACTGCTTTAACAGATATTTTTAATGATTAATGCAGAAACAAGTAGCTCAACGTAAATCCTTGACTAATCTTGGACCATTTAGTGGAAAACGGGAGGAAAAGGTTTCAAAACCTAGACATAAGTATAAACAAGTCCATATTTCCTTATTTTTAGCTCCCAACTACCCTGAGCACAAGTGGACTGAAATATAGCCTTATGAAGTTACAGAAGTCCAGAAAGGACATTTATTTAGAGTTAAAATGACAGTGTTTAGGAGTTTATATTTTTTTTACTTTTTTGTGATCTTAATACTAAGTTGTGGTCTTGAGAAAATGGTACAAAAAAATAACTTTCTGGATTTCAGTATATCCCTGAAAATATCCCATCATGACAATGTTCTACTGTTATAGTGATCACAATGTTGAAATGTAATTTGTGAAAATGATATGCCAACATTAAGAGATTTTGAGAACGTATTGACAACATATATATATATATATATATATATATTATATCTCACATTAACAAAAATATTGAGGTTGTAACAGCGCTGAGACAAACCTCTTTTTGACAATGCAAAAGCAATGCTGCAAAAAAAATATAAACGTGACAAATGTTCTGGGTATTAGCATCACCATTTCTCCTAATCTGCACTTACAGTGTAACAAAGTCAAATATCATAAAAATATTCACTTTTAGTATTCATTCATTATGAATAATGTATTCATTATTTGTCCTCCATTGCACTTGTTCATTTTAGTTTTTTTTTTTTTTAATTCTGACCGCAATATTGCCAAAAATATAAACTCCATCTTGTCAATGTTGTGCTGGATATTAGAATTAGCATTTCTTCTAATCTGAAAAACCACTGAAGAAAATAACCAAAATATTAACTTGGCCTAATTTTTTGGTCTCCATCATACTTTATGATCTTAAATTATCTAGTGTTCTGGGTTCAGAAAGCCATTTTTGACAAGTCAGCATATATTTTGCCAAAACAAATCTTGGATTAGCATTAGCATTTCTCCAAATCTATACAGTATAACAAAGTCAAAGATCTCTGCAGAAAAGATTTCCCTAAAATATTACTTATCCTTTGGTCTCCATTGCAGTTTATAATTACAGTTTTCTGATTTCAGAAAATGTTTTGAAAATGTATCATTGCATATTAGCATTAGCTAATTCTGTCGGTTAGCATTAGTCTGGCTTCTATTTTGTAGTTATAATATACGGTAGGTAAAAGTGTCAAACACAGCTGAAGAAAAAAATATTTAGTTAACATATTAGATTTAGTCTCATGTTCATTGCATTTTTGTAATCTTAGTTTTCTAATTTCAGAAAACCACATTTTGACAATGCAGCAGCGACGTATAAACACTGTCCTGACAATGTCGTGCTGGATACTAGCATTATCATGTTTCCATATTTGTAATTGCAGTAAGTCAAAGACTACTGAAAGAAAATATTTGGTAAACATATTGGGCTTTATAATCTAAGTTTTGCGAGTTCAGAAAACCAAATGAGTTTAGTGAGGCATTGTTTCTCTGGACAATGAACATAGATTAGCAAATATGCAGGGGAAACTAGCCATCCATTTGGATCTACAACCACAAAGTGAAGCATTATTAGCTTTGGATAAGAGTAGTCCTGAATACAGCTGTAAACCGCTCCCAGGCACGAGGCTTTAGAAAACAATAGGGAATATGCCTTCGGGACATAGAAAGCATTGTAAGTTATGAGTGACTCCCTATAGCATAACAGCTCACAACACAAACAGCTGCCCAAAGACTGGATCACGCAGTGTGTAGAACAGAATGAAATATGAATAGTGGGGCAGTCTAATCTCAAAATTAATATACTTACTCCACACCAGAATTATTAAATAGGTCCATTGAAGGCCTCAGTGTGTAAGTAACTTGTTCCTACACAACACCAGCTGCTTTACACTACTGATTTGGAATGCAGCCTTTTGTTATTCTAGATACAATAACATGCAATGTGCATTTACATCATAAACTACATAAAAGGTCTTTTAAACATTGATTTGTATTCAATATGTTGGGTTTGTTTGAAAACATTAAAAGATAATATACCCATCAGCAATACTTTGTCATTTTATCCACCTTGACATTTGATCCCCACTTTTGATGATTATTTACAATTCAGTTGTCATTCTAGACAATATTAAAATTTTCTAGATTTATTCTAATTAACTAATAACTTTCTGTTTAGTCTGTGAAGCTGCCCACACCTACGTTAGGATACATTTACTGGAATTCAAATTGCTTTGGTGATATTGACACCTTTGATTCGATTCATATTGCAGTATAATTCATGAGATCCAGTGCTAGACAGTGCAAATACTGTGGCCCTCAATGGAGTTACACTCTGCACAGGCTGTTGTTTTCCTCTATCAAAGTTCAGCTGAAATTTCATTCATAACCATGTGGTGGTTTTGTTGAGGCAGCAGTTTGCTTAGGCTTTTCCAGCTTTCACATAACTCAAACTGTGTCTGTGTGTGTGTGTGTGTGTGCGTGCGCACAGAGTGGTGGTGAACATTTCCACAAGCTGACACTAAGTGCATCTTTGTATGTTTTCCAATAAGCTAAACAATGGAGGGTTAATGGAGAGCAGGCATTTCTCCTCTAATATTGTCAATCTAACATCCAAGCTTGAAGAACAGAATTGCCTAAGAATCTCCACTTCTTTAAAATAGCAATAACCCAAAAGAAATGCTACATCATTTTTCAAAGTAATTGAAAATGTTGACACATTCTTTTTCACAAAGAAACCAATAGGCTGATGCAAACACAACAGCCAACTGGCTTCCATCATAAGTTTCCAGTCAAGAGGTTTTCTGTTCTTTTCAAAAGGAAACTGAAATTACTGTCCACGGTAATTGTTTACATGCTACAGACGTGGCATACAGTGATTAGGTTGAAAAATGCTAAAGTATTCCACTAAAGCTCCAGTCATTTTGAGGCTTTCCAATAACAAGCTGATGCAAAAAAAAAAAAAAAAAAAAACATGACATGTATAGAATGCATCTGAGATCAAGTCCTGCAGCAGCCATGGTGGTCAATTCCTGTCAACGACTTTAGGTTATTAGCTGTAATACTGCTGAAATGCTGTGATGTGATGAACCAAAAGACACAACCTTTATTTTCTAAAATTCACTCCCATTAATTGTCGAGTCTTCCACATCCACTTGACGGAGGGTACTCGCAAGTAGTTGGTATCCACTTCCATTTCAGAGCAGCCATTATTTGACAGTAAGCTTTAATTTGAACAACACAATCTGTGTAAAATTTCTGAAAACTTTAGTCTGGGACAACTGGATTTGATAAAAGCTGCCATCTCATTATAGTGCATTCAACACCTTCTGGCTGTACCATGATGACTCAAAGCGATCATAGAAAACATTTCAACATAAATATTTAATGAGGTAAGACAGGGTTGGGAAGAGACCCTTCATTCATATTCAATGACGAGTATGTAAATCACGAATGAGGTGGCTAACTCCAATGTCATTTGACGTTACCAGTTCTTAGTGTTCCTGAAACAAACAAGCAAAATCTTTGCTGAGTTCCTCTACATCTTTGGTCAGAGGAACATGGACAGTCCTCACAATAACTCTCCGTGGTCTGACGGCGAATGACAAAGAACAACAATGAGGCGGCACCCTTAAAAGGAGCCGAGCTGAGGGCAAGCAGAATTTACAAAAAGTTTGTTGGCAACCGTTTACTTAAAAACTATAAATTTAGCTTGCTTGACTTCCCTTTTCCTCTCCACACCGCAGTCGTTTAGACGATTGTCCCTTCTGTGGTTTGACGTGCTGTGCTTCTTAAAATTACAGATTCTCCGGTTTCCAAACAGGGCCAGAGGGAAGGAGGAGTAGTTTTGGATGGGGTTTCACAAATAAAAAGACACTTTACGAATCAGAAAACTAGAAAGTGTTGTCCAGTCTTTGTGCGGCCCATCCCCCTGCTCCCCCCCGTGATGTGAGAGTTGTGCTGCCGGGGTCTGAAGTCAGTCAGGATTCGCCATCAAGATCCACAACCTCACACAGGGTCATCAGTTCACAACCACGAGAGCAGGTGACAAACATGTGGTCAGTTCGTTTCCACTTTGGCTTCCTGTTTGTCCTGTAAGAGTGGAATGAGGGACTCCCACGCTGCAAGGCACTGCAGGAGGAGCAGAAAGAGCTGTTAACATCTGCTCATTTATTACCCAAAGCAGTCAAAAATGTTTCAAAATGAGATTTTTTCCCCAAAGTGAAGTCAGACAAATCCTTAGACATTTGAATGTTCTGGAAACGCCTTTGGAACAGGAGGGGTGCATTTGTTAAAGTGGGGTGCATTTGTTAAAGTGACTGTTTGGCAATCAATCAAATTTACATAATTTTCCCCTTAGCTCGAATGTAAACAAACAGCTAACATGTTTGGTGTCTGAAGTTCACTTGTGCTATGGGGCTAATGTAGCTATCAAGCAATGAAAGCCTATGGCAACTAATTATTGTGCCAACTGCATGTCTAATTTGCATCAGTTGTATGGATTTGTAAAGTGATTTCAGACAGACTTGTATATGAGGTTTTTAACATTGTGCCATATTGTAGCTACAGTGCAAAACTACAGGAGCAAAGGGTGCAGCCATGGCCTAGTGGTAAGGATCTGGTCTTGTGACCAGAAGGTCGCTGGTTCGATCCCCAGACAGGACATGACTGAAGTGCCCTTGAGCAAGGCACCTAACCCCCTAACTGCTCCCCGGGCACCGGTGGATAAGGGCTGCCCATCGCTTAGGGCACAAATTCTCACAGCCTAGTGTGTTCACTAGTGTGTGTGTGTGTTTCACTGCACAAATGGGTTAAATGCAGAGGTCAAATTCCGTTGTGTGAAAAATCACATTGGCTAAATTGGTTGATCTTAATCTGATCTTTTTAAATAAGCCTTGTTACAACTTTCTTGGTCAATAAAGAATATTTGAAGACTTTATCAAACTACTGCTTTAAATATGATCACATTTATCACAGCAACCACATAGTAGGAAAAGTGCTATTTTTCATATATGAATATGTAAGAATGCTGACATGATTCTGCAATAAAAAAAAAAGAGTAAACATCAAGTAACAAGCTTCAATAACAAAACTTTGCCAGTGGACTCTGTTAATTTCGCTGTATTAACTAAAAACAACCTCTGCCTTTTAGCTTCGTGCTCTGGACCTTCCTCTCTTGGCCTTGGCTTCTGGAATTTTGCAGAGCTGTGTCAGTATTTGGCACAGCTGATGGGCTAAAAGGTGAAAGAATTCCACTGCTAGTTCCACTTACCACAGCCGAAGCTATTTTGAGGCCACCATCAGTCAAGCTGAGGACTGCTTGTGAGCCATTTTGTATACAAATGTGATGGATTGTTTTGTGCTTTTACAGACATGCCAGGTGGAACGGCCAATAGAGATCTTAAAACCAGGTTCTCCATCCTTGACTTGGATCTGCTAATTCTGATCTCTTTAAAGAATTAACTTCAGGTCTGAACACATTCATTCTCCTAATAAATTCACAGTCCAGCTTTACAGTGACTCCCTAACTTATCCTTTCTCTCTGAAAATTTAGCTTTATTATGTTTATATTACAAGTCCTGTTGCTCATGTTAATAAGGCCTGATGGCTTGCAGCCTGGTGGTTAGGGTGGTCTTGTGACCAGAAGGTCGTCAGTTTGATCCTTGGGCAGGTCATGACTGAAGTACCTTTGAGCAAGGCACCTAACCCCCGACTGCTCCCCGGGCGCCATGTATAGTGCCCATCGCTTTGGGCACATGTTCAAAGCCTCGTGTGTTCAATACAGTGGTCAAATTCTGTTGTGTGCAGTGGCAACGTTACATCTAATTGTTTTGCTTGGAATCCAATTTTTCTACGTTGTACGTGGCTCACATACATTTCCTCTAATATCAAACAGTTCTCCATTTTCACATCAGACATGGTCGGTGATAAGGACATGCACAGTGAATAGTGATGAAGAAACAAGTGAACAAAGCACATTAAAGCCAAAACCAGTCCTCATTATAGTCAAAGGGGCAGGAATATGAATCAAGTATGTTGGTAAACACAAGAAGTTTGTTTTCCGCCAATGGTCTGGTGTTATATAAAAAGTACAGCTAATGTACATAGAATCAATCAATCAAAATGTATTTATATAGCTTTTAACAACAGACGTTGTCACAAAGCAGCTTTACATAATTAGCATCAGCAATAAGTAATAATTAGCAAGATTTTTTTTTGTTTGGAATGACAGCATTCCCACAAATGAAATCTTGTACAGTACTGAAGCAGATTTTTTTCCTCCAAATCATTCAGAAATAAAAACTCTGTTTTGAGAATATATAGCTAACTCTGTTCTGAAGAAAAGTACAAAACAGTTTCTTTATATCTTACGAATAGCAATTATTCATTATTAATGCAACTGAACAGTAAACCAATGAGACTCCCAACAATCCAAGTTTTGTCAAATCAGTTTGTAAAAAATGTGTTTGCCTTTATACCAGAATAAACACTTTAATTAAATATGTAAATTTGTGTTTATTAGAAAACATCTGATTTGCATATTTAAGTTCAATACAAAAATATGTGCAGGAATATCAACTGGCATTTTTTTTCTTTATTGTTTAAAACCAATACTTCATTCACCTGTAGTGCATCTTTAATTGAACAACTTAAATGGGAACTGTGTAAATACACAGTGCTGTTTATGGTGTTTAATCAGTTCTCTTTCAAAAAATGTTAGTCATTTCCTTTGCAATTTACAAATAGACCCAATCTGATCTGTCAACATTGACATATGGAAATTTATTTTGCATTCAAAGCATTAAAAAAAATCTGAACTTTGTCTGTAACTCACCTTTTCATAGTACTGGATGTTTTTGTCAGCCATGCCGGTCAGCAGCTGCCTGAAGTCCTGTCGCTTGTTGTTCTGCCAGCGGTCCCAGTCGGCCTTTAGGTCAGCATTGAAGCACTCAACTCTATCCTGGCACTTCTCCACATCTGTGGGCACCTGTAGGACGAATGAAGAGAAGAATATTGAGGCCGATTTATTTACATGAACTTTGTCCTTCATTACTTTACAGAATCTATTTAAACCTGGCCACTACCTAACAGCAAATACTAGCACTGCAGTGACACCGATGTGGTGGTGGTGTGTTAGTGTGTTGCACTATTATGAGTTTTTAAACACCTCAGTGTCACTGCTGGACTAAAAATAGTGCACTAATAAAAACTATCCGGCCAATAGTGTCATGATACCACCAATGAAAGACTAGAGGACACAAACTGCAACAAATGGATGAGCTGCTGTCTTTGACCTTAAATCTACAACAAAACAGGGGTGTCTAATGGAGTGGACAGAGTTTAAAAGCTCCACTCATACCAGCACAAACACTGACACACCACCGTCACATCAGTGTCTGTGCAAGTGCAGAATGATCCACTACCTAAATAATACCTGCTCTGCAGTGGTCCTGATCATTGAAGAAAGGTGCAGAGAAACAGATGGACGAGTCTGTAATTGTAGACTACAAACTACAATGTACATAGTTCAAAAATGGACAATGATACAAGAGCTGGCTTGTGCATGAACTGAATGTTTGGCAAAATGATAACCATAGGCGTCAAAGGATTAACACTTAGTATACACATGTATTTCAGTCTTACTGGGGTCTTCTTGTCCTCACGGAATGCTACAGCTTCCAGCTTGGCCTCGTATTCAGCCTGGACTTGGTCCCTCTTCTTCAAAACATTCTGTAAACAGAGAATAGCAACATGACTCAGACAATGTACTTTAGCTGCCAGAACAAAAACTATCCATCACAGAAATTCTACTTTTTGTACCAAACTGTCTTATATAAAGTCCCACTCATGGTTGCTCTTCTAAAATTACTTCACATCTAAGTGTTTAGCATAATTGCGCTTGCACAAAGAGAGGGTTCCAATACAGAAGCTATTAAACCAGCTTTGTGCTTCTTCTTATAAATCCTGGCCTGTAGGCTCCTGCTGAAATGTCTGCCAAGGCACTCCGGAGAGAAGAATGATGGCCCCCGCCACTGGAAAAATTAACAACATCCAGTCAGCAACAGAAATGCTGAGCCACCCTATCTGTTCCCATTAGAAAAGACTACCGTCAACACAGAGACGAGCACTTTCAACTCATTCTGAGAAGTGTTTTGAAGCAGAAGTCTCAATAAGATACTGCTGCAAATGTGTTTTTAGCACTGTAGGAAGGTTTTTAATAACATCAGCTACCAGTACAGCAGCACAATCAGACAGCAGCCACTAAAGAAATGCACCTAATAAAGCCTGACTCATGCTGGTCGTAAGGTTCTTCCTGTAGCAAGTCAAAAAAGCAGCAAAAATGATAAACATTGGTGAAATTCACCTCTGTATAATGCTGCTTGCTTACATTTTGTTAGCATCTGTAAGGTGAT
Source organism: Crenuchus spilurus (assembly GCA_036984385.1). Lineage (NCBI taxonomy): Eukaryota > Metazoa > Chordata > Actinopteri > Characiformes > Crenuchidae > Crenuchus > Crenuchus spilurus. The sequence continues at coordinate 36,337 of BRDA01001356.1, read as the reverse complement.
TATGTTAATTAAAGTTTCTCTCCCAACACAGTGGCTCAAAAAGGCAAGCGCAAATTCAGCTTCAAACACACAGCATGATAGAAATGTTGTAATTGCACATTGTTCCTTAAACAGCGTTCAAAGACAGTAACCGGATGTGTGTGGATTATGATATCAGAATGAGAGAGAGGTTTTCTGGTCTGTTGTAGAGCCTCTCCCTATTTATGACCTCATACATTTAATTCTACATATATTACCAGCATTTTGACTGTGTATGTACATAATGTGATGTAAAGAATATACATACATACATACATACATACATATGTATGAGACACATATACACACAAACAGTTTAGTGTGTGTATAAACAATGAATTTAACTCGACTGTATATACATTATATTTAACTGTATACAGGGTTCATACACCTTTTACAGGGTAAAATTCAAGCACTTTTCAAGCAAGGCCCATTTTCAAGTTTTCCCAGCACCTTTCAGCTGTGGTAAATTAATGATAATGGTGATCTCAAAAGTGCAATTCAGCGATAATCAATATATTACAAAACTATTCTCCACACTTCACAGCGACTTTGCTACTGAGAAAAAAAATACTTCTAAGTAAGTAAATAGCAGGAATTATGGATTTATTGGTGTCAGTTTCACACAATTTAAATACCAATGTTCTTCAGCACATGTTTATCTTATTCATTTGATTGAGCAGTTACTGGAGTCTGTCAAATTTGGGGGTGAGATGAGAGCATTTATACATACATATACTCAAAATGATTGTTTTGCTTTTTGTCACACCACAACAGATGGTATTATGTTTATTTCTGAGGGAAAAATCCCCCAGTTTAGGACCTGGATTTTGAAGTCTTTTCATCAGATTTTGATCCTTCTTTCCTAAATATAATTTAAAAACAGGAGGAAAAGTGTTATTTATGATGTTTATTCTCAATACATTTATCATTAAGATTAAGGTGTTAGACTTGGAGTGTAGTAAAACATGATAAGTACAAACACTATGCTATTATCACTAGCACTGTTGGCCTGTTGGGAGCACTAGCCAAAAGCCCTGTATTTTGTAATGCTGGGAGTGAACAGAGGTGGGCTACTTAAAGTTCGTACTTGTTATCATGTTTCACTAAACCCAAAGCACATTTCACACCAGAGTTCTCCTTTAAAGTCATTTACTTTATATGCCAAGATGTATGTACACAGTCCCTTACAAACGGGGGACACTGAATTCCATTTAGGGGTATCAGAGTACAGAGGGCTGAATATTAATGCACAACACTTTCCAGATTTGTATGTATTTAAAAATTTTGGAAAAATATCTATAAATTCCTCTCAGTTCACAATTACTTGCTACTTTGCATTGACCTACTACACTAAATCCTAAAAATACACTTCCGTTTGTAGGTGTAACGTGTGGAAAAGTTAAAGGGGAATTAATACTTTTTCAGAGTACTGTACATTTATCTACTGTAGTAGAGAAAACCAGCTGATGACAACGCTGTAACTGTATACTGTAATCTGATTTACTCACATTTGCTAAATGCAATGGTACGTTTTGCAGAGTAATGTTGATAGATGCTAAACAATTTTCGTTATGTTCAGTGCGTATGCCATTAATGGTCGTGCTGTAACTGGCATGCAAAACTAGCTTCGTAAAAATAAGCCTGCAAACCCGCCAGCTGGCAGTGTGCAACTGTGCATACATACACTAGAAGGCTAGCTAACGCAGCCTCCCGTCATGTTACTGCTGTTCTCATCGGCCAGGGTTGCCAGGTCCAACAAAAATATCCAGCCATACATGGAGGCGCGAGCGAAGCCTCCACGTATTAAGTGAACTTATTTAATCAGATTAGTTAGAAGCAGTTAGAATTTCAAGCACTTTCTCCAAAATTCCAGCACTTTCCAGGATTTCAAGCACCCGTACGAACCCTGTGTATAGACTGCAAACTACTGCCCCTCAGACACCGTCTCCGCTCGTAAACCCCTCCCACAATCCCTCAAACCGCTCCCCTTTCTCTTTCCATCTTTGTCTGCCTACCTCTCTCCATCCCAATCCTTCCTTTCTTCTCTCCCCATTCAAAATTGTCTCGCCCTCCTTTCTTTTTCCCCACCTTCTCTCACTCCCTCTCTCAACATCTCCCATTCCTGCCCTCCTTCTTTCTCTTTCACATCCCTCTCCCTTTCTCTCTCCCGCTCCTTCATACAACCCCCCCTCTCTCATTTTCCAAATTTTGCTCTCTCTTGCTCACTCACTCCCTCCTTCATGTGAAACGCTAGAGAAGGAAATATCATTTGCTGAGGTGTGCATAAGACCAAAACGGACAACACAACAGACAGAATGACGAAGAGAGACAGAACAAAAAAGATGAAAGACATTAAAAACAAAGAATATGGGTGGAGGAGATGAGAGAGAGAGAAAGAGAGAAAGAGAAAGTGTGAATGGGGTCCAGTGTATAATGTAGTTGCAATGTGACTGATTTTATCCAATCTGAACTACAGTACACAGTCTGAGCACAAATGCATCCTGATGTGTCCACAACAATCGAGGAGTACCATCATCAACCGTGTCATCATGGTTCAGTCTCTTTTTCAGCTCATTGTGTTAGCAATCCCTACAGTCTGCATGTACATGAACAATGACTGTAAAACAGGACAAGGGCTCTGAGAACTTACTAATGCAGAGCATCTTCTAACCTCAACTGGAATTTATTTTGTTAATGAATCTTTATTGTTAACATTTCCGTTTGTGAAAGCTTCTATTTTAAGCATTTTGCTCTTATCTCATTAACCCAGAATTTAACATTGTACACTGTGGTATGAACAAACTGTGTATATCAGTAAGCCTGCTTTGTTCTTGTGGTTTTGTTTTGGTTGTGATGATTAAAGTCTAGGAGATGTCTGGAATGTTCAGTACTGTACACAATGTGGTTATCATTTCCCCCAGGAAATCAAACTATTAGGAAAAAAATTAGACTGCCATGACATTTTGTCTGTTTAAAAAAACCAGTGTTAACCAATCACATTATACATGACCAGAAGTCAAATTAAACACCATCCTGATCCTCAGCAAGCAGCATATAATTTACCTTCATTGATTCAATGTACAGAATATATTCTCTCAGTACAGGCAGGAAGTCCTCACTCATGTCCTCGGTCTGCTCTTCCAGAGAACTGCAGCAGTTAGCCACACACCCAGCCACCCCATCCAGCGGCTCCTGCAGAGATTCCTCAGAGGAGGACCAGGAGGAGTAAACTGGACCATACTCCTTCAGCTCCATCAGGTACTCTGAGCAAAACACAGAAGAGGAATGTTATTTAAAAAGGCTTTCCTTGTGTTTTTTCCCTGCACTTACAGTACTTGTATACTTTTATATGTGACAATCACTTATTTTTGCCAAGATCATTGGCCTTTAACAAAATTAAACACTATTTTTTGTTACTACCCCTCCGTTCTGGTTGGTGGCTTGGTGCAGCAGTGAAATTCTGTAGGTTGAATGGGTGGTAATCAATTACAAGTGTTCATGGTTGTAACTAAGAATAATTCAATTAGGGCTTCATTTCAATTAGGATTGTTCTGAAACTACGGAAGTCTTTCATAATTCATCCAACTCCTAAAAACCATCATTCTATCATTCACAAGCTGGGGTCACTCATTAAAATTCCATGACAATATACTAATATCCCATAATCTATTTTGTTAAATGTGATTTGCACAAAACAGAATTTGACCTCTGTATTTAAACCATCAATGCAGTGAAACACACTAGTGAACACAATAGGCTGTGAGAACATGTGCCTGAAGCAGTGGGCAGCCATATCCATGGCATCCGGGGAGCCATTGGGTGCCAGTCATGACCAGCCTGGGGATCGAACCAGTAACCTTCCAATCACAATTCCAAATGCCAGATCTAGTGAATAATAGTGAATATTAAGTTTGTTTGTGAACTAATATTTCCTAATACAGAGATTAATATAACTGAGCTTGTTTATAGACTAGTATCTCATATTCTAGTGATTAAATCATGTTTGAGGTTCTTAATAAACTAAAATCTCTCATTCTAGTGCACTCATGATATTCTTAATGTTGTCTTGCACAAAGTATTTACTAAATGTCCAGTTGAGAATAAACAGCTGTACAAACGTCTATGAACTCACGGTCATCAACTTACGGAAGACACCAAAACTGAACTAAAAGCATTGATACCGTCCTACCTCGGTCTTCTACCATAGAGCAGTAGAATGTGCATCTTTATAATAGTCTCCAGAAAAGAATTAAAAGTATGTTATCATGGAAAATTCGGGATGTGGTAATGCAGTCTGCAGTGCACTGCAAAAACTACACTACTTGAAATAAGCAAAATATTCCTAAATGTGATAAATTTTTCTTTTTTAGAAAAAAAAAAAATCTGCCAATGGGGTAAGCAAAAGTTGCTTGGCTAAAATTCTAGCTAAAACTAGCAAATAAATCTAACTTATGTGTTTTGAAATTAAACTAAAAAAAATTAAAGTCAAAAATTAAAGAAAATTGTGCTTCTTACAAGCAAAAATTGCTTTTTTTAAGAAATATTTTAAATGAGTTTTTAAATGAGTGTTACAAACTCTTGATTTAGAGTCATTAAATGCATTTCTTAAATTGAAAATTTGTTCAAGTGGCCTTATTCTTTAAATAAGAAAAATACTCTTATTCTGGAATTTCAACCAAACCACAGTCATACACTGTAACTGGTAAATAGAGCTCAAGATGAGCCAAAATATCTTAAGAAAAAGTTAGACATATGTTCTTAGAATGAGCTTAAATTTCTTGTGCAAAACTTGCTGTTAAGAATATTTTTTTCTTTTTAGACAAAAATAAGAAAAAACGTCCATAAACAAGGGTTTTTTACTTTCTTAAAAATCGTTTTTTGTTGTATGTTCTTAATAAGGTGACTTTAGGATGTCAAGTTTGATCCAGCTTTCTGCAGGTCTTACCTGACTGCTCTTTAATGATCCTTTGTGCTATTCTGTCAATGGTGCCCAGTTTCTGTGTGAACACATCCAGATAGTCACCCATGGCTGCAAACTCCAACGGCCGCGCTCTCAGCTTGTAGCCACCAGTCACGTATTTGACAGACTCCCCCATTTTAGACAGCAGAGCCAGGCCTTGCCTTTTATTCAGATCCTACACAACACAAACATACATAAGTCTCCCTTCCACTCTAGACTAGAACCTCCTGGTCCTCAGAGTCTGGGGGCACTGTATGTGAGGCTCTTGCAGAAATCAATATTTCACAGCACTGCAACATTAGTCTTATTAATAACAGCTGCTGGCCTTCTTCAAAAAGTGCCTATAAGAATAATTACACCTGACTTTTGTCACATGGCCGATAATGAAAAGCCATTAGAGAGTTTGATAAACTGAACTAGTGGCCTTCACATTTCACTATACTTTCACAGGCCACAGTGAGAATCAGTGTTATAACTTTATCAGCTTTATCTGCAGAGAACCAACAGAGTGTAATGCAGTAAACACTGCAGGGCTCTTCTACACTAATGGTTCAAATAAAACCAGGTAAAATGTATACAAACATAGCCATTAGCACACACTGTATGCATTTTGACAGACCACCATGCTGCTTTTGTTGTTTCTCCAGCTAGTCCGGTGGCAGACAGTTTTGCAATCAGCTGCTGCAGTTAACTGATTTAGACACTCAATGGCTACTTCATTAGGTACACATTGTCCATTTCATCAGCTCCACTGATCATACAGGTGCACTTTGTAGTTCTACTATTACAGACTGTAGTCCATCTGTATACTTTATTATCCTCCTTTCACACGTTTTTCAATGATCAGGAGCCCACAGAGCAGGTGGATCATTCTCAGCACTGCAGTGACACTGATGTGGTGGTGGTGTGTTAGAGTGTGTTGCCCTGGAACAAGTGGATCAGACACAGCAGAGCTGCTGGAGGTTTAAAACTCTATGTTAACTCACTGTCCACTGTATTAGACACACCTACCTTGATGGTCCATTTTCTAGATGTAAAGTCAAGACACAGCAGCTTCTCTGTTGTGTGTTGGTCCTCTAGTCCTTCACTGGTGGTCACATTATGTTGTTGGCTAGATAGTTTTGGTTGGTGCACGATTTACACTCGAGTAGTGACGGTGAGGTGTTTAAAAACATCAGCAGCTCTGCTGTTTCTGATCCACTCAACACCACATCAGTGTCACTGTAGTGCTGAGAATGAGCCAGTGAGCATAGCTCCTCGTTACTGGATAATCATAGCAGTAGTAACAACAGTACACAGTTAATTAATTAAATTCAGATGACTGACAGATACGACACTAAACACAGCAGTGTGAAAAAAACCTCATGGCCCAGAAAAAACATGATACATTTAAGTGACAAAACTACTAAGAATGCTGGGTGTAATGTTTATACCACTGCTCAAAAGTTCGGGGTCACCCATTACACTGGATGCTTTCCATGACAACACTTCTGGAAAATAACGTTTTCCTATTTGTTTGAAGACTAATAAAATCTACAAATGCTGCTGATACTCTGTCTTCTATGGTAGAAGGTGAGGTACAACAGTGTCACTGCTTTTTAGCTCAGTTTTGGTGTCTCACACAAGTTGATGGTGAGTTTATAGACTTTACTACAGCTGTTTACTCTCCACCTGACATTTAGCACATATTTCACACAAAGCATCATGATACATGATGGATATGCAAAGGTGTCAAAAGTATTGACATTCATTACTCAGGTAGAAGTATAGATACTAGGGTTTAAAAACACTTTTATAGAAGTTGAAGTATCAACTTAAGCTTTTTACTCAAGTAAAAGTACAAAAGTACTGGTTTCAGAACTACTTAAAAGTATAAAAGTAAAAGTAATGTAAGGAAAACAAATGCCAAAACTTAGGCTGTGCAACAGGGGCATATAGTGCACTACCCCACCCCCCACCCCCAAAATAAATTTTTTTCTAAAAGCCGTAATGACTATAATGTTATATTAAAATGGTAATGTAGATTTTTTGGGATGTACTGGCTTCCTGTTTCAGCTGCATATCTGCCCCTTAAAAATGAAAACATTTTAGTCATTTCAAATATATTAGTGGACCATATATGTGTAGTACTGAGTTTACTGGAGAGTGACGAGACACGTGACCTGCAGGTGTGATGGATCGCTTACCAATAGGGTATCAGAATGGTATATGTTTATACTTATCATCCAACCACAGTCACATTCACTCTTTCTGGATTGTTCAGTTTATATGGACAGGATGTTTTTTAAAAGATGACAAACTGAAATTAAATATGTAGAAATAACGAGGCTGTTTTTAAAATGTAAGGAGTAGAAAGTACTGATAACTGCATGAAAATGTAAAGGAGAAGTAAAAAGTCGTCCGAAAATAATTACTCCAGTAATGTATAGATAACCAAAATTTATACTTAAGTATAGTAACGAAGTATTTGTACTTTGTTACTTGACACCTCTGTGGATGTGCTTTAAGCTAGTGTTAGTGTTACAGCACATTTCTCTAATGTTTCACTAAAGAGAAGATACTCTAGTTGAAAAATGTTTGCACATACATGCTGTTGTAGTGTTTAATAGTGTTTACTGAGGTTGTTTATAGACTAATATCTCCTATTCTAGTTTATCTATTATAGGCCACGATGTCTGATGTGGTACATGTGTTATACCTCTTGTGGAGAGTAGACAGCTGTATTAAAGACTGTCACTAACTTGTAGGAGACACTAAAACTGAGCTCAAAAGCAGCGACACTGTCCTCAACCTTCTACAACAGAAAACTGAGTATCTGGAGCAGCAGCAGCATTTGTGGATTTTATCACAGTCCCAAATGCCTAGAAAATAAGTATTTTCTTCTGAAATAAAAGTCAGGGTGACCCCACATTTTTCAGCAGTAGTGTATTATTTAAGGCACTCCATTTGTACCGCTTAAGAAATGTGACAATTGAGAACTGATTGTTATGTTTGACAGTTCACACAGCTCACAGTTTAAATCGGGGAACGTTCAGAGAGACTAAAATGAACAAACACTGAAACCTCACATACTGGTCATCTAATAAAATATGCAGCAATGACCAATATAACCTTTAGGTCAGAACAACCTTGCCTGAGTGATAATTTAGTCTTGTTCCAGGAAGCGTTTCACTCAAGGACGTAACCACAGTTACAGTTCTCTAGCACCAAGTCAGCAGTCTCTGGTGAATGTACGAGCACTGAAACTAACAGCCCTGTGGTTCCCTGTGTAAGGGAACTGAAATCCTTAAGAGCCTAAAAGCTACTATTAGTGATAACGTGTGAAAAAACACTGGACATTTGCACCAGAAAGCAAAATCCTATCAGCCTCAAGGTTGTTTGACAGACACACATGCACTGACCTTGGCTGATAGGAAGACATTGAAGTGCTCATTGAAAGAAAGGACAGGGTGGTCCGCCACTCGTTTCAGGAATTTATCCAATGCTTTCCGTCTCGTCTCTACAAACTCTTCTGAAAAACGGTCCACTACTCCCTTCATCACAAATTTCTCAGGTAAGGGCTTTGGAAACGACAGGAAGAGAAAAACAAATGAAGAAAGATAGATGACAATAGAAATGCCATTTTATAGAAATATTCACCTATACTTATTAGGTATTAGGGGTATTACAAAAATATCAGCACACTTGAGCATCACAATATGTTGTGTGATAATGTATTGATTCTCATAAACACAGTATGAATCTTTAATTAATAGTTCACGTGTAAAGACTGGTGGTACACAGTGGTTCATTTGTGCTGTGTTTAAACCCCCCACCACTAGATAGCAGTGTTGTAATCTGCCTTCAGTCATTAGATTCTTCCACTGTAACATACACAAATGGTGCAAGTGTGCAAAACCTACAGTTTTAATAAAATTACATTTAAAAATGCATTCATGTATTCATCGTAACCCCTTATGTCAAACATATGTATTGTATAATCAGGTTCTTGCAAATGCACAGCCGTATTTGTCGTCAGTTACATTAATCCTACAAGTTAATAATCACAAACCACACTTGGATCAAGTCTCATCTCAGCTTGAACTGGGCTAAATATTCTCGCAGATGATATATTAAGTGTAGCGGACATGAGGGTGAGTCAAAAATGATCCGAACTCTGGCTGTCTAATTTATTCTATTCAGAAAAGAAATACATTATTAAATACACTTTGTCCATCAACAAGACGTCATTAAAATGTTTTTGACAGAGTTGTGAGACAAAAACGCAACACTGTCCACCTCTCCATCAGACGTGAATCTCCATCCTCTTATGGCTTCTTTCAGGGGACTGAAAAATGGCGGCCATTTTTTGTTGCACTGCAGTCATAAATGAACTGACAAAACACATTCAAACTTGTACAGCGGTTATTATTGAGACAGAGACCTGGTACAGAAAGTGTTAAAACATTAATAAAACATTACAACAGTTTTATTAGAACTAAAGTGTGGTTCATTTTTTATTCGTACGTAGTTTGGCTACTTCATTGCCATGTGGTAGGTTTACTTGATTCTATCCAAGGTGCACGTCTGAGGATCTACCTACTGGAATAAGATGAGTTGGCTGGCTGTCCTCCAGCTTGTTTCTTAGCCAGTCAAAATCCTGGTAGCGCCGCCTCACTGAGTATTCAGGCAGGTCAAACTCAGTTCTGGTGGTCTGTGGATCAGATACGAGCAAATAAAAGCCTTAGAGACTTTCTAGAATTGCAATCAGCGCATAATACATTCTATGTAAAAAGTATGGCCTATACAAGTTTTCCACTTTAGACATAAGACATGTTTTTCTTCTTTATTTAGAATTAGAGCTGCAGCCTAACATTAAAACACTAGAACTTAGTCAGTGTCAGCTGGCTCAAACAACATCCAGATCTTAATTATGGTCTCCCAGACTAGTCAATGTGTTTTGGGACACATTGTGATCTCATGTGGCTTTCTGTAAAGGTGAGAATTTTATTCAATTTCTGAATAAATTTGACTTAAAACCTCATTAGATGGCCACAGAAGTCCTAAAATGAGAATTTTCTCCAATTGTACACAATTGTGGATTGGCAGCGTCTCAAACTCCTTGGAGATGGTTTTGTAACCCTTTGCGGACAGATCAACAGAAATTCTTCAGAAATCAGACATGTAATATTGGATCATGTTTCTCAATAAATAAATGGCCAAGTCTAAAATTTTTCCATCATTTGTTTGATTTGGTTCCATTTACCATGGGGCAGCCGTGGTCTGGTGGTTAGGGATCCGGGCTTGTGACTGGAAGGTTGGCAGTTCGATCTCTGAGCAGGTCATGACTGAAGTGCCCTTGAGCAAGGCACCTAACCCCCAACTGCTCCCTGGGCAGGTGAATAGGGCTGCCCACAGTTTTGGGCACATGTTCTCACAGCCTAGTGTGTGTGTTTCACTGCAGATGGGTTAAATTCCATGGTGTCTAAATCCCATTGGCAAAAGTTGAATCTAATCTAGCCTTCATTTACGTTTAGGACTTGTGTGACAAATCTGATGGAAGTTTTCAATCAAGTGTATACAGAAAATTCTAAAGGCTTCACAAGCTTTCGAGCACCATTGGAGGTGAAACAGAATCTAGGTTTGACAGAAGACTAGTGTTGTATTTTGATGAAAACACCTGGGCTATTTTAGGTGACTATTGAGTTTCAGTGCTTGTTAGGGATGTCAGTCCCACAGCTCCAGTTCTAAAAGTAAAGAAGTAAAATTTCTTGGTTGATCAACTACATCTGGGGTATGTGGGAGAACATGTAAATTTATGTTGATTTCTGGTGAATGAAAAAAAAAAAGATGCTGGCGACTGAGTGTCATATGGTTATTGATTAGTCTGTACTGAATAATTTACTTGTGTTGGATTACATGAACATCTTGCCAAAGAAATGATACATTAAGCATAGAGGTGGGTGACCGGGCAGAAATATAACATTACAGTATTGATGTTATCTATAATACACTCAGAAAAGCATATTGAGACCTAATATCTCAGCCTTAGTGTATACGCCATGTTTCTGAACACTTTCTATAGAACATGTTCTATAAAATCTGTAGGATGAACAGGCCTGGATTACAGTGTGTGAGTGAGTCCAGGATGGACTACAAGTCTGGATGTCTGAAAATAACTTCAGGGATGAATTTGCAAATAGAAAGCATGAAAATCTGCAGCTTCTGACTTATAGCTGCAACCTAAACCACCAAACCTCCACCCCCACTTAGCCGAAAGTTATGCTGGACTGGTCTAGCTCAAATCTGAATTTTGTTCCCTTCCTGAATACGTTTGGGTTTTTAGCACCGAGGGAAGTTATCTTGAACCATTTTCTATATTTTTATTCATTTATAAAAAGGAGAAAGTAGCAGAAATGCTCTGTGCTTCTTTCAGTTCCGTCTTGAGTTTCTAACGACACAGTTATGTCTGAGACATAATGAACCAGTTATCCATTAACAACAAAATTTCCACCAAAGCTGCAGAGCACAGTAATCACAGCAGTCAGCAAACAACAATCAAGAGAAGATAAATGCAAGGCTAATCATGTCAATAACCCACCGGCAGCTCTTTATCGTCTCTTCCTTAAATTAACACAAAACAACAAGCTTCCTTCATGGGGCTCTCTTTTTATACACCAATGAATCGTGGGGCTCTCTTTTTATACACCAAGATGTGTCAAATCACCATGATCTAAATTCTCCAACAGTGTATTCTAAATCAGAGGCTCGGCTCGGCTCTCATTACTGTCTATAAGAGACAGTTTTAACTAAGAAGCTATTATCAGAGCCGTCTTATCAGTCTAGCTGGTTGCCATGATGCATCATGTTACTGCTAGACCCGGAGAGCCTGAGCACTAGCTATGTCAGCCTTGGAAACGCCTAACTGGCCAGGCACCGGAGATTAGGTCATATCAATTAGTACCTGCCTGTGTAACACTTGGGTGAGCACAACTGACCCATCCATGCTCTGCCCACGTGTACATGGGAAAGAGTTTTGAGCTGAGAGTAATGCTAAGCAGCATACACAGTCATATCAGGATATTATGAGCAATTACAGACCTGCTGGTAAGTCTTCGGCACTGGTCAGATTTTTGAGCTAGCAGTAAGCTCTTGGTAATGTTTTAAATAGTTACAAATGTCTTTATCTCAATGCTCAGGTACCTACTCAGACAGCAAGTCATCTAGCTTCTAGTTTCAGACACAGAGTACTTAAAGTATTAATCCAAAGTATTGGTAATGCTCACACACAGGGTTGCCAGGATCGTGATTTTACCACCAAAACAAGTTAACAATGCAGCTGTGGGCTATTTTCAAAATTTATCACAGCCAATACACTTATTAACACAGCTGACAAAAGGAATACTAGTGCATCTCCAAAAAATGATTATAGAAAAGTTTGTGTGCAAAATTTTATTCAAAAAGGTAGTAAAGCTTTTTTTTGTTTTACTGTTGATCAGTTTAGCTTACAATCTCACAAAAATCAGAAATACAGAATCTCAAATTATTAGAATATTTAATTTGAGTAAACTTAGTTTCAGAAAATTACTATTCAAACAGTATCAACAGTTGACATTTTTAATGAAATTATGAACACAAATGCAAACTTTTTCCATGATATTCTCATTTTTGGAGATGCACTAGTACATTGCATTTTGAATGTATATTTAAAATACCTACAAGCTAAAAATACTTGTATAGTCTTCCAATTATATCTGTTTCTTCTCTCATTTTACATTTATTATTATTATTATTATTATTATTATTATTATTATAAATAGTAGTAGTAGTTTATTAATTTATTTGTTATTTTTATTATAATAATAATAATAATAAATATAGCCGCAAGCGGCAATTAACGGGTTCCGAGCATAATGAGACAAATAGCTTAATTCGCTCGAATATGGTCTAATAGAAAGGCTTTCATG
>BRDA01001356.1:0-23310 GCA_036984385.1 Crenuchus spilurus | reverse complement strand
TTTATTCAAAAAGGTAGTAAAGCTTTTTTTTGTTTTACTGTTGATCAGTTTAGCTTACAATCTCACAAAAATCAGAAATACAGAATCTCAAATTATTAGAATATTTAATTTGAGTAAACTTAGTTTCAGAAAATTACTATTCAAACAGTATCAACAGTTGACATTTTTAATGAAATTATGAACACAAATGCAAACTTTTTCCATGATATTCTCATTTTTGGAGATGCACTAGTACATTGCATTTTGAATGTATATTTAAAATACCTACAAGCTAAAAATACTTGTATAGTCTTCCAATTATATCTGTTTCTTCTCTCATTTTACATTTATTATTATTATTATTATTATTATAATAAATAGTAGTAGTAGTTTATTAATTTATTTGTTATTTTTATTATAATAACAACAACAACAACAACAAATACATAAATAAATAAATAAATAAATAAATAAATAAATAATAATAATCTGCTTCAGAACAAAAGATGAAAATATGATATAAGAATAGAGTCACATTTTATGACTTTTTCTAAAATAGATGAATATTGTAGTTTTAGGATGTTGATGGATGGATGCTGCAGGCAATGCTAAGCACTCCTTCCCTTTGAGACTCAAATTAAGAGACTTTAAGAAATAATTCAAACTAAGCTGAGATGTTATAATAAAGTTCTAAAAAAAATCTGTGTCCAATCACAGTTAAGAGGTTAACTGTATCATAACTAAATTACGTAAAATAAATCCAGATTTTACACTTATGGAATTTTTTTTTTTTTATCACTTTCATAACCGATATTGAACTGCCCACAACGTAGTGTAATACAGGGATCATTACAAAAGTACTGCTTTTTCAACTTCCCAGTTTTCTTTAAGGTTCCAAGCTGGAATCTGCATTCTGTAGCTTTCAAAATGTTATGATTTAAGCCAAAGCTTGAGAAAAGGAGAAAGACTGCTGATGTTGCCTCTATTTCTGCTGACCTTAGTGGAGACTCTGTAAGTGATGTACGTCTCCATAGTGGACACATGTTTCTTTGGATCATCCACAGTCACAAAGAGGTCACGCGTCTCTGCGTCTAGGTCATCATCCAGCTGCAAACGATTTAGCAGAGAGGAGGAAGAAGCTGGGCTTGATGTGTCCACTGCGTTACCATTAGGCAGACTTAAGTCCTAAGACAGAGCAAAGAGGTATTCAGGTTAATAAATCATAAATAATAATAATAAATAATAATAAGCAGCATTTGGCAGAAGTGAAAACATTTTACTTAAGAAAACATTAGATTAGAAATCAACAGGTCTAATATTTCAAACTGTACCAATTAATGTTGGAGAACTGCAGAATGGGAACCACTACTTATTTGCTGCCTTTAGGAATACATAAATACTCAGAGAAGAAGAACCTGGCCATATGAGGATTTAGGCTATACTGGAATATACAGTATTTTTTGAAGTTATCATCCAATACCTAATGAGTTAGTCAGTACTTCATTATGTTAAATGTGTTGTCACTGGCTCAGTGGGCTAAGACTCCCGGTCATGCTGTTCACCATCGACAGCCGGGGCCTGAGACAACAAAAATTGGTTGTGCTCTCTCTCCCCATTTCTTTCATACCACAATGTCTGTTGGCTCAGGCATCTACTGATTGGTCCATCAGAGCTGGAGATCATGTGCTTTCCTCAGAGTGCGTTGGCTCCCCAGTGACAGTGTATGAAGAGGCGGTGGCCAGATTACATGCACTGGAGGAGGCGTGTGCTCGTCTTCACCCTCCTAAAGTCAGGGACATTGTAAAGTGATGGGGAAAGCCTCTAGCAGATGCGATGGGTTAATTGGCGACTATTACACTGCAACGGCAAAACTGTGCTGAAATTGATGTTTTATCAATAAACTGATTTACACACATCTAAATCAAGTCAATTCAGTGTAGCTACATCACAGTAATATGTCCAACAAATCTCTGATTCACCATGACCTCTGTGCTGACTGCGTTACAAGGTGACTTGAGTGTGTGAGTGACTGTTGAGCCTCAAGCAACTCCAGTGACTTGTGATATGATGCGAACAGTCACAGCTGTGTGACTGTTCTTTGTGTGTAAAAGAGATAGGAAGACGTTCAAAGCCAGCATGTGTTGAGAACATCACAGTAAATAAGGGACAAAGTCACCTTGTTATTATCACTGGTCCAGGAGCAAAGCTCCTTTTTTTCCCCCATCAACATTGTATTTATTGTTTTTTTAACTAATTTAAATGCTTACAAAGAAATTGTTTAATAACATATCAAAACAAACCCATTAACAAGAAAGACAAAGAGTAAAAATAAATAAAAATTGCATAAAACATCTCAAATGAATTTGCCCTCAATGTTTCTCTTTATGATAAGGATACTCTGTAAAATCTTAAAGAGGTTGTTTTAGTTAGGCCAAAAAAAAAAAAAAGACTTATTTGTAAAATGTAAAGTGGTTCACTCAGAAATTATATTATATTTACACTTAATTCAAATACAGCCAATCAGCCAAGGCATATGTGTTCAAATTTTGCTTCTGCAGAGCAACACATCAAAATCTCAACATCCTGCAAACTAATATTGATGTGATTTAGGGCACAGTATGTTTCAACCAGGTTATTTGGGTGACTGCTGGGTTCTAGTGTTCGTTAGCAACATTAGCCCTAAAGTTCTAAACTAAAGCTAAATTTGGACTCTAAATATGACTCAGCTGATCAAGCATATCTTAAGATAAGTATACAATATACAAGCCTTGCTCTCCGAGAGACGCCTCACCTGATCATAAATATTTGACCCTCATCAAAGCAGCCATCCAATAGGCCAGACTTTAACATGCACCAGTATATAAGACATTATGTGATTGGTACTATCAATGTAATGCAATTCTGCAGAGATAAATCAATACATTGTTCAGACCTACGATGTAGGCAGGTATATGACCTGCTGTAGGAGTACATCAACTGCCGAAACCCCAACACATTTCCTAGATGTACAAACAGCAGATGTCCGTGATTTATGGGGGTGTTAACCATAAAAAGGTCAAAAAAGTTTCTTGCTTGAAAGAAAGTATTGACTCTAGATAGAATCAAATTTCTCTCAGTCCTGGATAACAGCAGGCCGGTGTGTATGTGTGTGCTGCAGGTGTTCCAAGAAGAGATGTGTGTGTCACAGCGAGGGGTGAAGGACAAAGAATAACGAGGTTGCTCTGGGGTGCTGAAGTTCCTCTTGCTCCGAGTAAGCTCTTCTCCAAACAGCCGACCGGCCATCCATCAATTAAAGCCCCAGCATCTGCACTCGGAGAGTTCAGCCTCTACCACCCCCACACCAAAACACACTCCACACTGCTTCTCTCTCCGGGAAGTATGTTTTGCATCTAATGATGGTACAATACCATTTTTTTCTGACCGATACAGATTATAAAAGCTTTTGTGTATTTCAGCAGTGCAGCAATGTAACCATAATGCAAAACATCCACCTGAAAATCCTGTTACTTCAGTTGTGCTGGCAACTGTATTATCACCATGTGTTTTTATACAGAAAACAGTCCCACATCAAAAAAAAAATAATAATATTCTGAAAACATTCACTGTTCATAAATTAATTGGAAATGGTAAACCATATTTATCAATCTTATTTATGTTCATTACACATAAACTAACATTTCAAGTCTTATGTTTTACTGATCAGTTTGGCTTATAGCTCATGAAAATCTGAAATTATTAAAATAATTTAGAGTTTGAATAAATTACTATTCAAACAGTATCAACACTAAAAAACAAAAATGGTTTAAAGGTCATGTTCACATTTAAAAATTCAATAGTCAGTTCAGATTTTATGCTCAGATCAGGTTTGGCTTGTGTATGCACACCTATACGTTTAAGCACGTCACCTCCAGCAGCAGCAACAAAAAACGTCAAGTTTGTAAAGGGTTGCCAAGTTTGCAAAAATGCAATCACAGCTAAAATTTAAGAGGAAACAGAATCCCAGGTTTTTTTTTTATCTAAATAGAAATAAAATCAATTATAATGTAAGATTAGAAGACATTTTTTAAAGTAAAAGCTTTTGGGCAAGTTTCAGTTTGTTTATTGTGGTTTTCTTTCAGAAATTGGTCTAGAGGATTTTGGTAATCCTGTATTTGAGAGATAACTGATTGTATTAAAACTGGTCAAATGAATGCATTAGTAGCTGATGTGGGCATGGTGTTTTGCTCAGGAGGACAGTGAACAGCTGGTGCACTCGACATGATCAGGTTGAGAAAGTGAATAAAAGCCACCCAGCTAAATAAGACTGAATCTAGCACTGCCTCAATATTACACACATGCGTACAGGCAAAAAGACACATGAAAGGAGATCCTGACCAGTCACAATCAAGTTGCATGCTCACAAACTGGATATGTATCCGATCTAGTACCAGACCACATATGAATAGCTATGTTCAGACAGCAAGCCCAAATCACATGTTTGGCTGATCTAGATTTGATCCAGATTGATTTTTGGTAGTACAGACAGTCAAAAAAAATCTGATTTTTGCTAATCTGATCTAAGCCACATTTGGAGGTGGGTTTAAATCCAATTACAATTAGATTTGAACAGATCTGTCTGAGTCTGGATGCTCCGGCCGCTCAAATCGGATTTTGAAGTGCCATTCGCATCACTGACAATCTGACAAAGAACAAGCATGTAAAATCTAGTGTGACAGAAGTGCAGGAATCTAAGAAGCACATCCCAGGCTGCCAAGTCCCAAAAAAAAAAAACCCTACTCTCCAGCCAACTGTCAGCAAGAAAGCAGTTCTACACAAGCTTAAAAATAACCCAAAATCTAATCTAATCTAGACATTTGAGAAAGCTATAATTACTTTTTTACTTCTCTTATATCTTATTTTAATCTTACTTTTTCCATTTTCTACATAACTGTAAGCTTTTCAGTAATTAACATAATACTTTTGTTTCTACTCTTATACATATTGTCAGATCCCTCCTCTGAATCTTCGAATATTACAAAGTCTAATAAGGCATCTGTAGCTGTAACTGTATTAGTGTAAGATTTTTTTGGCGGCCTTGGTACATTTTTAAAACGGTCCAAAACCTACAATCCTGGCAACCCTTCAACCCTGAAGCCACGTCACCAGTGTAGCTGTAGTTCCTGACACCTCCTTCTTTACCACAGCAACCCAAGCAGATACGTGTGATGTCTGGACAAGCAAAATCCAATCTCATCTCTTGAAAATAACAGTGTGGACAGACATCTCAGTAGATTTTAGAAACACATCCGATTTGCCTGCTGTCTGAACATAGACCATGTGACCCAAATCTGATTTGAAAACATCAGATTTGACATGTTCACATACTGCCCATAAAAATATATATATATATATATATATATATATATATATATATATATATATATATATATATATATATATATATATATATGTGTGTGTACACACACACACACACACACACACACATACATACCGTATATAGTGTAGCTTTTTGCATTAAATTATAAACACATTACGTTTTCAGGATATTCTCATTTTTCGAGATGCACTAGTGTATCTCAAGTGAGGTGCTTCCTTCAAAAATATGGATTAGAGGATAAAAAGGCATGACTGCTTTATTTATTCAAACCAAGGTTGTCCAATCTTCTCCAGCTGCAGGCTTCTGCTCCAAACAGGCAGGAGCACACCTGATTCTGCTTGTTTGATCAATCTTTATTGATCATGTGCTCCTGTTTCATTGTAACAAAAAAATGTGCAGTCACGCCAGCCATTTGAGGATGACACTGATTGGACTGCCATGACAACATTTAGGTCTTCATGAGACGTTTGCCTCTCAGCGCTGGGTTTGAGTCCACATCTGAGTGGAGTTTCCATGTTCTCCCCGTTTCTGCGTGGGTTTCCCCCTGGGACTCCGGTTTCCTCCCATAGTCCAAAAACATGGAGATCAGGTGAATTGGCTACTCTAAAAAATTACCCTGGTGTGTCTTTGAATGTGTATGTCTATGTATATACCGTATGTATGCCCAGATACGGTTGGCACTCTGTCCTGGGTGATCCCCCTACTGCTCGATGCAGTCCTCCAGGTAGACGGTCGCTTCCGGTTGAGAGTACGCTGTGCGAGACTGGCTGCCGCTTCTCACCGGTGTGTGTGTGTGTGGATGAGTGTGTGTAGATGGAGTGTGTTGTTTGTAAAACGTCCTTGGGTATCTAGAAAGGCGCTATATAAGTGTAACATTCATTCATGCTGTGATATAAAGATACAAAATCATTCAATCTAGTCCTGATACAGATACTAAAACTTCAGCTGATATAAACATGGAACTGTTTTTTTCCTTTAAAAACTGCTTAGTCTTAAAAGATTTAAGTGTAGTAGTCAACTTGCTCTGTGCATTTAAAATGCTTAAGCTCTACAGGAATAAATACATAGAATATAATATGATATACAAATAAATATCACTTTAAATGCAAGCAAAATTAGGCTTGAATTTGAAAATTAGATTAAAAGTATAGAATCATTTGAATGCCAACTGGAATAAATAAAATTCATTTAAAAATAAATTAAAATAATCAAAAATTACCTGGAATTGTCCTATCATTACATCAGTATTAGACTGTGTAGCTAATGTTGTTATATGACTTACTTTACATTATGTTACAAGAAACTCTGTGATCTTTCAGACAAGATTTATTACAGAATGAAATCCAGTCCAGCAGTTTTTTCTGATATCAGATCTTGGATATCAGATCAGTATCAGCTCTTCTTACACTGCTGTAGCCCAGACACAACCCACCCACAATTAAAACCTCTAGCAGCTGCAGTTGGCATTAATAACTCATGTAGGATAATCCCAATAATGATCTCCAAATAACAGTCTAATTGTCTTGAAGTCACCGACATGCGTAGGTCTTCAATGAAGTATCACTTCATTCATGATCACTAATTGATGTGTCTTAAATTTTTAATTAACAAATCATTAGAGAATGCAGTGAAGCTGCAAATGAACTGAAGCCCACAGAGGTTTTTTATGTGCCTGGAGACTAAAAATTTGCAGTCTCAAAGACATGGTGGATTTCGCAAATATTAAAAAAATATATATACACACAACTCTAGCCAACATCCTCATTTCAGATCCGGTACTTAGGAAACAGTGACAGCATTTTCCTGAATGCCTGGCCACAGACTTAAGCTCTCAGACATTGACAAGATGCAGAAACCTGCAATGTAACAAGACAGAAGCCATGCTTACTACAAGAGATACTTGCTGGAGTGCTACCTCCTCGGTTATGGTTTGTGCAGTAAGTCAGCGGTGAACATTCACAGTCAAAAGGAAACACTCTCTTTCAGACCACAAATGGATGGAAGTGTTGGGACTATTACAATAACGCATTACAGTAATATTATCATTTTTCTGAAGTGAAGCATTACAGTTTGAATTCTTGTGCATTACAATTAGTGATTCATAAGAATCATGTTACAGTGACCTCGGTTTTCAGCAGTAATCTGCTCTAAAGTGCCTGAAAACTGAAAAACAATAACTGAAGCAATATTTCTCATAAGAAATAATGAAAATCCAATTAATCTGTACCAGATACTCCAAAATATGAAAAAAATGCATTTTATATAGAACAACTAGTTTTACATACAGAACACAATGAGAAATAAATACAAAAAAATAAAGAAATGGATAAATGAACATTTAACATCACTCTCTGTTTACGCTCTCTTTTAGAGCATGCCGGTCTGGTCCAGCTGGCAGCTTTTGTTCTGTACACCCATTCTCTGGATTCTCAGCCACCATTTGTTTTCGCACCCATTTTCAGGCAGAAGTGCTGCACGCCATCACTTGTTTTGAACATTAACAACGAGAAACAAAGGCAGAATGAATGATGAACACATGGGTGGATGCTTTCCTCTTTGTGAAATTAGTGGCAAGTTATGTGGGCACGCTGGGCAGATGAATGACAACTCGGACAAAATTTGCCCAAAAAAAGTCGACGATAACAGAGGCAAACGATAACCGAGGTTCCACCGTACTTCTGCTACACATATCGCTTTTCCTAAAGAAAATGCAGCAAGAATGCCTACACAAGAATGCCTAAGCAATCCCCAGGTGCTACGGCACTGCTATGGGATGGTTCTCCAAGTGGTTGCTATATTGCTACTAGACAGTTGCTATGGTCTCATGACTGGTTACTAAGGTGTACCGAAACAGTTGCTGTGGTCTCCCTGGTAGTTGCTAGGGTGTTGCTAGGTAATTATCCACCTTAAATGCTGAATCAAAATCATACAAGTACGAGCACAAACTTTGGCACACCATTAATTCTCTATTGGAAAATTTCGGAAGAAAAATTGTTACATGTGAAATACACACCATGACAAAAATCAGTATACCAGAGCTAAAAAGGTGCAGAGCTGTTTTGGAGTAGCAGATTTACAACACATACCACCCGGCTCAATTCACATTGGTAATGTCCACATGGTTTTGGTCCTAATTTGCTTAAAGATAAAACTGCATAAACTTTGCCCCACCCACTTCACAACTCCAACGTTTGTGCTGCCTCTTGTTGACGGTAATCACCAGCTCTCATTGAAAACAAATGACACCAGGCTGCTTCATTGCCAGTATGAATGCAGGCTAAAGATAGGCAAACTGATTCTACAATATTTATGGTTTTGAATTTTTTGGAAAAAATTAATTCTTTAGCAGACTACATTAGACGTTTGCATTCCTACAGGACTCACGAGAGAATAAATTCCAGTGTCATGCACAGGAATGGTTGGTTATCCAATCCAGTCAATACAGTAGCAGACAACATATACAGACCAATTCAAAAAAATTTAGAATATCATGGAAAAGTTTATTCCATAATTCCATTAAAAAAGTTAAACTTTCATAGATTATAGATTCAGGGCCCACAATTTAAATGATTTCAAGTATTTGTTTATTTTCACATAATTTGGGCTTCCAGCTCATAGAACCCACAAAAACAGGATATCAAAAAAATAGAATACTGTGGAGAAATCAGCCCAAATTTTGCAGGGCGTGAATGTTTTAAACTGAGTGTGACACACTAATCATCTACTAAACTCAAAGCACCTGCACAGGTTTCCCCAGGTGTCATTAAATTGCTTCAATTGTCTCAGTTCGGTTCAATATGGGGAAGACTGCAGACATAACAACTGGCCAGAAGACCATCACTGATACACTCCATAGGATGGGGAAGCCACAAAAGTTCATAGCTAAAGAGGCTGGCTGTTCACAGAGTGCTGTGTCCAAGCATATCAATGGAAAGTCTAGTGGAAGGACAAAATGTGGCAGGAGAAGATGCACCAGCAAAAAAGATGACCGTGGGTCAAGCCACTTCTGAACCTGAGCCAACGTAGGAAGCGTCTCAATTGGGCCAAGGAGAAGAAGGGCTGGACCGTTGACCAGTGGTCCAAGGTCCTCTTTTCTGATGAAAGTAAAGTGTGCCTTTCATTCTGGAATCAAGGTCCAAGGGTTTGGAGGAAGACTGGTGAGGAACAGAACCCAAACTGCTTGAGGTCCAGTGTGAAATATCCACAGTAAGTCATGATTTAGGGTGATATGTCTGGTGCTGGTGTTGGTAAACTCTGCTTTCTTAAATCCAAGGTGAACACAACAGTCCTAGAGTACTAGGATGTACTAGGAATCCAGTACTAGAATGTTTTAGAGTACTTCATTATTCATTCTGCTGAGGATCTGTATGGACATGCAGATTTCATCTTCCCGTAGGGCACGTGTGTCAAACTCCAGTCCTGGAGGGCCGGATTCCTGCAGAGTTTTGTGAACTTCCTGATCAAACACACCTGATTCAGCTCAGCAGGTAATGAGCAGGTTTAATTTTAGGGTCAGACCAGAGAAATCACCAAACTCTGCAGGAATCCGGCCCTCCAGGACCGGAGTTCGAATCACCCCTGCCGTAGGCCCTGGCCCCTGCCCATCCCACCAGAAGCACCAGAACCTGGTTTGATGCCCAAGCCATCACAGTGCTTGACTGGTCTTCTATAACTCCCAGGCAATGCCACAGGCTGATTGCCTCAATGTCACATCTTACCCAACCAAGTATTGAAGATTGACATATCGTTTTGAAAGTACCATATTTTGATTTATTTGATGCGATTCCAATTTCTTTTTTTCTGCAAAAACTGAGAAGTAGTTTGGGCTGATTTCTCCACAGTATTCTACTTTTTTGAAATCCTGTTTTCATGGGTTTTCTGGAAGCCCAAATTATGTGAAAATAAATACTTGAAATCGTATAAATTGTGAGCCCTGAATCTATAATCTATAAAAGTTTAACTTTTTTAATGGAATTATGGAAATTAATCAACTTTTCCATGATATTCTAATTTTTTGGAATGGGTCCATATATTCTACATTCTTCTCATGTAAAGATCTCTACTCCACAGCAGCCTCTGCTGCGGACAGAAAACAGAATAACTAAAACAAACTTCATCAGAAATGTTATGTTAGATTCTTAGAAACCCAAATCAAACATTATGAAATGTAACTCTGTGTCATACAAAGACTGACAGGACTTCTGCTTCTGTAAATAGTAGCGATGATTAGATGTTCAGTTTCTGGTTCACACTGTATAATTATTCTGCTTCTTTTAAAATGATCAGTAATGTTATCAGAATATTAGACACAGTATTACATATCAAATCAATTCACAACTCTACTCTGAGCTGACTACAGTCTCCACTTGAGCTCAAACAAACAAACATTACTCATCACTGCCCCCTAAAGGTGTAATAGCACCACTTCTACCATTATCTATCTTTTACTACATGTATTCAGGGGTGTGCATAGAAAGTTATGATGAGGGCTGGGGGGTGCACTTGAATTTAGTTCACAGGGGCAGTAGGGTTCTGGGTCGATTGGTTCTGGGTTGGATATAAGCCCCGTAGCCCGGCCCTAGTACCACCCCTGCATGCATCTGCCTCAAGCTGATGGGTTCTTTATTATTAAAGCAATATTAACACAACCCTTTTGTTTTTGCTCCATTTTTCCATGAGCTGAACTCAATGATTTTTTTCTATGTACATAAAAGGCCTTTTTCTCTCAAATTTTGTTCACAAACTCAAACATATCAGATGGAGCCAAATCACTATAGATAATACAGCTGCACTGCTCCACTGGGGGGGGCTATACCCCTCAAGCTGACGCTTGGCATGGTGACCTTAAGCTGATGTGCGGTTACTACAGAGCATCCCATTCTACCGTCAATGCTTTGCTATTGAAATTAATCATGCTGAACTCAGTTAAATACCGGTGTCAGTAAATGATGCTTATAGAGGCTCAAAATTCACTATTAGAAGTGTCTGATTTGAAAAAAGAGTGTACTTCCTATCAGGTGATTGTGGTACTATTGAGAAAGGTCTATTAAGATAGCCGTTATGTGCATATCAGAGGGTTATTAAAGACTGTATACGTTCACTGTTCACTTCATCAGACATATCTATCTTGTAAATCACCTTTTAATGACAGATGAGAGCTCAATATACAATAGCTTGTCAGTTTGTTAGTCGTCTGTTCATTCCACAGGTCGCTGGCTGGATTTTTTTTTGTTGTTGTGTGGACTACTCAGCCTAGCAGTGATAGCAAAATTTTCAAGAACTCCTGCAACACTACTCAGTGGTAGCCCTTTTGAGAAAAATGTCACTACAAAATGGACAATTTGTAACTGAAGGTGTTAAAAAAATACTCATTTATGGTCAGTGGAGCTGATAAAATGGGCAATGAGTGTAAATATAATTTAAATACACTTATTAAATGGACCAGTGAGCAACACACTGCATTCTGTAATAAAGAGTGGTCTGGGATACAGCTCTTTTGTTTCTGATGTTTTGCCATTACAACTCATTTCCACAACACTTCATATATGGGTTACTGTAAGGTTTTGAGAATGGCTGACTTGGCTCAACAGCTGCTACAGCACACTAGGTCTATAGTAAGGAGAGATTCTGAGTCAGGAATCCATAGTTTAGGCCTACTTCTTTCAATCAGATAATAAACAATGCTAATTAAAGGGACAATAGAGAAAAAAACATGTTTCAAATAAAGAGTTATGTTTCCACAGTTAACCTTCATATGATATTATTCTGGACATGTGGTTTGGGTTTATCTCTAGGTCATCAATAAAGCTGTATTGCTGTATAATGTTAGGATAATCGTGTTGGCCTGTCTATAAGCAAAATATATTAAAACCCCCAAGACATTTAACACAACCGAGGCTATGTCTAGGCATAAGAATCAAAAGCAGAAAAACCAGATGCTTCTATTTTATATCACCAAGACTGTGCTGAGGTGTCCCATTATATGACATTAATGGACAATGTGAATGCAAAGAACTCCACGATGTGAAGCAGAGTGGAGTTTCCTCCACCAAGTCCAATAGCCTGTCTGTGTAAAAGTATCCTCTATTGGGACCACAGGTGCTTTAATTCTGAGCAACCATAATTAGTTAAATATTGTCATCACACATTCCAAAAAGACTTACATTTCTCAGAAGTACTACAACTACCTACATCCTGATTTTCAGCAGTCTACACAGTCAAAGTCCAGAAATCTCATACTAAACACACTGAAATCTACACTAAAAACACCCTGTCTGTCCTGTCCTTACTGATTACAATGTGAAGCACTCCTCCCCAAAATTGAAGCTTTTTAAAGCCTTACATTTAAGATAACTGCAGATTTTGTCATAGAAAAATCTCACAATTGTAACTGCCTATCATGAATCATTTCCTTGGAATATATGATGGTCGATGTATAGAACACACAAAAATGTTCATTCAAGATTATTTCTGATTTCTACAACATCCCCACCGCAGTCACAGTTAGATACAGAAACGAGGGTCCTGAGGAATGAATCTTCTTCTTTGTTAAAAATAACTTACAATTAACAATGGGTTCCAAAAGCAACTCATTATGTGATGACCAGCTAAACACAGTGCTATTGTGAGAGGGATATGACCATGAAATCAGTCCCTAATGGCCTTGAAGTCAGTCATTTGCTGTGTTTTTTCCTTGGATATCAAACGTGTAATTTTATCTTCCATTACATCAGGTGATAACTACTCTATGTCTGGCATACGGGCAAATTATACACACCTTTCCTGTAGAGGATATGTTATGTTATATTAACAGGACTGCAGTTTTAATCACAGGATTTTATACATTGCTGATATTTCCAAATGTACAATTAATTCTCCAGTCCATATAGCTCTATATGGAAAGTTAACTATAAAATCTAATGGTGTATTCAGGAAGTGTCAAATTGGGAAATACCTGAACATGAAAGTGCAAGTGAAAAACTTGTTGTTCCCTCAAGGAAAATAGCTAACGTTCCTGAAAGTCATGCCAGTATATGCGTTTATAACTGAGAAACAATCATATTTGTTGTTACTTTTCAACTCTAGCAGGTGTTTAATGTAAATTCATTTTGCTGAATATTTTTGCAGTGTTCCCTTCGGTGTGTAGTCAACAGATCATGTGAAAAGCACCCAGAGTTAAGTTTTTATTAGTTAACAATATCACACAAACTTCAGATGAGCACCTAAACACAGCATTTAGCTGTATAATGTTAGGATGACTCTGTTGGCCAGTGACATAATCCAATAAGACATTTAAAACAATGGAGGTCTGTGACATATGGACTAAATTTCACATAATTGGACACCTCGCCATCCCGCCTATACCCCAGTTGCCAGATACAGCATATAGAGTTTTTGTGTATATATTTATACAAAAAACATGGGATGTCATCTAAAAAAATTTTAATAATTCATTTTTGTAAAATTGTTAGAAGCTGTTCTAGCAGTACCGAGGCTGTCAATCAGCTGATATTTACTATGGTTTTTGGTTACCATTCAGGATGTACAGAGAATTGATACAGATCGATTAAACTTTTTTTAAATGGCTCTACTACACAGGTGTCCTGTTTAATGCCCAGTTCGGATTGGATTAATTTATTAAGGGAAAATCTGTTTCGTTTATTGTTTTTTTACAAACCTCTTCACTGTTGACACTCCTCCATCCAGACAGCATTAAAATAATGACAAAACGAGTGAGTTTCTGGAGGGCTGTGTTTTTTATGAACCTGCTTGTCTGCATCACTTGATTCTATGAACATAGTTCAACTGTATCTGTGATTATAATTCCTTCAATAAGCCCATGTTACTCTTTAATAGTTAGTGTATAGACTTTCCATCCAAATCAAGTGGATTATTGAATGACTGTTCAAAAGCATGAATAGGATTTGGTCAGCTTTTGTGGAACAGGGTGTTAAACTAAATATGGCTAGTACCAATGGACAAAAATTTTTATTTTCAACAAGACAATTTACACTAGGAAAAATATGAACACCAGGGCAGGACTAAAATGATTAGACAAGCTCCGAGTTTGCTATTTACAGTGGATATAAAAAGTCTACACACCCCTGTTCAAATGCCAGGTTTTTGTTATGTAAAAAAATGACAGCAAGACATAATTTCACAACTTTTTCCACCTTTAATGTGACCTATAACATGTACAATGTAATTGAAAAACAAACAGAAAAATATAAAATAAAAAACTTACAATAACCTGGTTGCATAAATATGCACACCCTTAAACTAATAATTTGTTGCAGCACTTTTGGCTTTTATTACAGCACTCAGTCTTTTTGGGTAGGAGCCTATCAGTGTGGCACATCTTGATGTGGCAATATTTGCTCACTCTTCTTTGCAAAACCGCTCCAAATTCGATAGATTGCGATGGCATCTCCTGTGCACAGCCCTCTTCAGATCACCCCACAGATGTTCGATGGGATTCAGGTCTGGACTCTGGCTGGACCATTCCAAAGCCTTAATTTTATTCCGGTGAAGCCATTCTTTTGTTGATTTAGATGTGTGCTTTGGTTCATTGTCATGCTGAAAGATGAAGTTCTTCTTGTCTTATCATCAATTTTGGACGGACGTCCTGTTCTTAGTAATGTAACTGTTGTGCCATGTTTTCTCCACTTGATGATGACGACAGTCTTCACAGTGTTCCATGGTATATTTAATGACTTGGAAATTCTTTTGTAGCCTTCACCTGACTGATATCTTTGTATAATGAGATCCCTCTGATGCTCTGGCAGCTCTTTGCGGACCATGGCTTGTGCTGGATGATGTGGCTACAAAAATGTCAGGACAAGCCTACTAGAACAGCTGAACTTTATCAGAGGCACTTTAATTGGTGACAGGTGTGTGCTGATTCTATTTAACATGAGTTTGGATGTAACTGGTTAAATCTAAATACAGCCACACCCCCAGTTCTAAAAGGGTGTGCACACTTATGCAACCACATTATCTCAGTTGTTTATTTTTACTTCACCTCCCTTTCCACCAGGTGGAAAAAGTTGTGAAAATATAATTTTTTACATCACAAAAACCTGGCATTTGAACAGGGGTGTGTAGACTTTTTATATCCACTGTACATATATTCAAAATAAAAAAACAGTAGGTAATTCAGTCAGGACGAGGGGGAAAAGCAAAGACATGTCACTTCCAGATCTGCATAAAATAATCAAAGCGCTCTTGTAAAAGTGACCCCATGGGTCCATGTAAATTTAATCCAATTGAACAGGGCTTTACACAGAATTAATAGACATAAACAGATATAGCTGTCTGGTTAGACTGCATTATTTAAGCACATTTACTTGTGTCCACCTATTAAATCTAAAGTAGTTTAGCCCCACCCAGCTGAAGTCATAAAGAGTGTTTTTTCTTTTGAGGCACAGGACAGGACAGCCAATCACAGCAAAGATGTTTACATATAATTAGTAACAAACACTCTGACAAAGTGAGATTGGAAAATATCAACTGTGACTGCTGTTGATACATAAATGCAAAAATAAGAAAAGAAAAATAAAAGCCTTTTAAAAGTCCTCTCATGTTACGTTACTGTTCGCTAAATCAATTCTGCAGTTAATAATTTCACAACAATTAGCAGGATGTTGCAGGTTTACAAGCAGTTTAGAGATTTGCTTTGTTTCAGTATTCGGCGTTAGTATCAGGCCGGGTATTCTGAAGCCTGATATCCCCAAAAAAGGGAAAACAGCAGCAGCAGCCACGGCTGACCAATCAAAACGTTAACCTTTCTGTATCTACTAATAAGAGCTAGTTCGATCGCGAGGTTTACATTATTCGGATGCTGTTACTCATGATTAATAAAATGCCTGTTTTTTACTGAATAGCACAGACGACGAGTAGGGGCTTGTTTGCTTACCTTAGTGTTGCTCCCTCCATCAGGGCTTGGAGGGAATACAGGCTCTTCTGCAGACAGGGGATGGCACATCTCTTGGATGGATTTCTGCCCCGACGAGGGCAGAGATTTGGGGGTGCCAGCACTCATTGTGCGAGCAAATCGAAAAAAAAGGGGTCACGGGAATGCGCTGTGAAATCCCGAAATCCCTAGATCCCTAGATTCTCGCCCTCGGCTGCTTTAAAGCTCGCAGCGGCGCGGAAAGCAGCGCACATCTGTCAGCTGACTCCCACCACGCAGGACCGGAAACACAACAAACTATACAGGAAATAGTAAAACCCGCACATAACACAGTCCCTTTAAAGCCAATAAATCGTGTTACTTTTTATTATCTTTTATTTAACTCTGATTAGCGCTTTATATTATACCTCGTCATAATATCTACATTTTATATACTTAAAATGAAATTTGCCATGAAAAAAGACCTTTCAATAGATCTCTGTACTGACATGCCTACATTTGTGAATTGACGTCTCCAATAAAACCAAAAATCCAATGTGATATGTGATTGGTGGGCTTTTATGTATCATATACTTAATCTGTTACTATATAAACGTTTATTTGCAATAACTGAACAAAAAACATTACGCACATGACACGGACAACGTATGCAAGGAAAGATGTCCCCCCAGTGCCAACAGTGTGATATTACTTTTTATGTTTTTATTCAAGTGCAGTTAAATTAAGACTTTTTGTGTAATTCGCCTAATATGAATTTTGTCCTTGAAGATGACTGTAAAATTCTAGCACTGTTAAAAACGTGTTAAATAAAGGATTTGTGATTCTGGATGTAGTTATGATACATGATAGTTATGATACGTGCCTGATTACACATTATGTTTGTGACCTTAAATATATTCCTATATATTTCTTTTATATTGAGAGAGAGAGAGAGAGAGAGAGAGATAGAGAGAGAGAGAGAGAGAGAGAGAGAGAGAGAGAGAGAGAGAGAGAGAGAGAGAGAGAGAGAGAGCACTGCAAAACAAACACTTGCTACCCACAATCAAATTTGGTGGCAGTTCCATCATGCTGTGGGGCTGAGTGGCCAGTGTAGTGCAGGGACTGGGAATCTTGGCTGTAGAATCGAATCTCAGTTCTGGGGAAAAAAAGGCAAGTATATTATATTTTGATATCAATGCACTGCCGTCTTCACCTCATCATTCATCAGACATGAATCTCCATCTGACAATTCTTTCAGGGGACCAAACAGGTATACACAGTGGTGGTTGAAAGTTTGTGGACCATTTAGAATTTTCATTATTTCTGCATGAATATGACCTAAAACATCAGATTTTCACACAAGTCCTAAAAGTAGATAAAGAGAACTCAGTTAAACAAAAGAGACAAAAACATACTCGATCATTTATTGAGAAAAGTGATACAAAATAACATTTGTGAGACGCAAAAGTATGTGAACTTTTGCTTTCAGAACAACTTGTGTGTTTAGGGTCGTTGTCTTGCTGCATGACCCACCTTCTCTTGAGATTCAGTTCATGGACAGATGTCCTGACATTTTCCTTTAGAATTCTCGGATATAATTCACAATTCATTGTTCCATCAATGATGGCAAGCCGCCCTGGCCCAGATGCAGTGAAACCGGTCCAAACCCTGATACTACCACCACCATGTTTCACAAATGGGATAAAGTTCTTATGCTGGAAAGCAGTGTTTCCTTTCTACAAACATAACGCTTTCATTAAAACAAAAAAGGTTTATTTTGGTCTCATCTGTCCACAAAACATTCTTCCAAAAGCCTTCTGGCTTCTCCACGTCATCTGTAGAACAATGCAGATGAGCAGTAATGTTATTTTTGGAGAGCAGTGGCTTTCTCCTTACAACCTTGCATTGCAAACCATTGTTGTTCAGTGTTCTCCTGATGGTGGACTCATGAACATTAACATTAGCTAATGTGAGAGAGGCCTTCAGTTGCTTAGGAGAGTTGCAAACCAAGTGTTTGTCCTGGGGTGCTTTGTGACCTTGCTTTGTTGGTCAATCACTCCTGGGGAGGGTAACAAAGGTCATGAACTTTGAACTCCATTTGTACACAATCTGTTTGACTGTGGATTGGTGTAGAGATGGTTTTGTAATCTTTTCCAGCCTGATGAGCATCAACAGCTCTTTTTCTAAGGTTCTCAGAAATCACACTTTCTCGTGCCATGATACACTTCCACAAGCATGTGTTGTGAAGTGCAGACTTTGATAGATCCTTGTTCTTTAAATAAACCAGGGTGCCCACTCACACCTGATTGTCATCCCATTGATTCAAAAGAACTGACACAGTGATTTTTGATAAGTGAAATGAAGTGTATAGGATTTACAGAAAGTGTGCAATGATTATTTATACAAAATTAGGCAGGTGCATAAATTTGGGCACACATCAATATTTAGTAGATCCTCCTTTTGCAGACATAACAGCCTCTATAAGCTTCCTATAGCTTTCAGTGAGAGTCTGGATTCTGGTTGAACACTTGATGGTTTCCGAGCATGGACAGTCCACTTTAAATCACACCACAGATTTTCAATAATATTCAGGTCTGGGGATTGAGACGGACATTCCAGAACGTTGTACTTGTTCCTCTGCATGAACCTTAGTAGATTTTGAGCTGTGTTTAGGGTCGTTGTCTTGTTGACATATCCAACCCCGGTGCAACTTCAACTTTGTGACTGATTCTTGAACATTGCTCTCAAGAATCTACCGATATTGACTGGAATCCATGCGACCCTCACCAAGATTCCCAGTACCTGCACTGGCCACACAGCCCCACAGCATGATGAGACCACCACCAAATTTGAATATGGGTAGCAAGTGTTTGTCCTGGAATGCTGTGTTCGTCCGCCATGCAAAACCGCCCCTTGTTATGTCCAAATAACTACATATATATATAATTGTAAAGGGTTCACAAACCTTCAAGCACCACTATAAATATGCTGCTTAATGTGAGATTTACAATATCATTTTGGCCTAAAGTTTGTGGAGAGGTACATGTTGGGTGCTGTAAATAATTATAGAAATAAAATAAAAATAGTTTCTGGACTCTGCATCACCACCTTTTTAATCCTAACCCTAGCGATAGGTTTAATGAAGACTGCATTTACTTTTTCAGTGAAATATATCTAATGAAATTATCAGTGATTAAATAAAAATTAACAATTGAAAAACTAAACTATTTACACCGAGATATTTTGATTTTTTTAATTTCTATAAAGTACAATACAATGTTTGCCTTATAGTTTACGGTTCATGTTATTGATTTCTCTGAATACCATCTTCTATCACTGTTAGCTGACGGTAGCGTGAGTGGACTTTACTTTTAATCAAGCAGACGTAATACTGACTGAGGGTGCTTGCGAAGTGAGATTGAACACCACATCGTCTAGGGACTTTTATTTTGAAGGCAGTGAAATTCAATGCACTTGAGCGCTGTTTTCTTGCCACATGGAGTTTTCTTCAAGAGTGTTCAGTAGCGAAGATGTGCCAATTTCTGCAGATAAAGGTTAGTATTTGTATTTTTTTATTAAAATAACTGAAAGCATAACATTTTTCAGGAGTTAAGCTCATTAAAGCAGCGAAACTGCTCAAGCAAGGCTTGCATTGAGCCAGCTCCAAGCTAACTACCGTTGGCGGATTTAAAACAATAGTACCTAGCTAGCGTTAATCACTGTCGTAATCTTTTCGTGTTAACTAGCTGTAGGTAATGAGAATGGATAACATGTTACAATGTTTTTGATAACATTAAACTGTTTATCAAAATGTTTGACCCTTTGGTAGCAATAAGCACGTGGCATGTCTTAAGCCAGATGTGCCCAATCCTGGTCCTACAGATCTGGCAGCTTGTACAGTTGAACTACCTTCATCTACCAAACCTGGTCCAGTTAATGCTGACCTATAGGGTTCTCTGAATATCATACTCTATCTTGGATTTGAGAAGTTCAGGATGGTGGATCAACGGGACCAGGATTGGGCACATGGGCTTAGGCACGTGCACTCTGGCTACTTGTTGAAATAAGGTGACTGACCCAATGATTAAACTCACCACCCAACTGACCATTTAATGTGAACGATTATGTGATCTATTCTGAGGGTTCAGTCTGAGATTCATCTGAATGTGATTTGTAGCTACTGAAGTTGCAATTCCATCATTTAATATGATCCATTTTCCTTTTTTTCTTTGGTCCTTTGCAGAATCTATGGAGACTCTGAAGAAGACAATGGTATGGATCAGACCTGTACGTTAATTTATTTTTAGGTTGTTTCAAGTGTTGACCCATTTGAGTGTGATGTAATTAAAGCTGTAAACATAGGTGAAATAAAGATTTTAGTAAATATTCTGGTCTCTTGTTCTTGTGGCATCAGAAGCATTACTTACATATACATCCTGTGTGAGCTTGGAAACATGGCTTTAAATAATCCTTTTTAGTCCCACAGTGGGGAAATTCAGTGTCACAGCAGCAAATGGACAGTGAAGTATTCAGTAATAGAAGTAGGTATTAAAAGTGACTCTTAATAATTAATAAAAACATAAGTAAAAACTAAATGTACATGACTGTTGTAAATGGAATATTGCACATAATGCTGTATAAATAAGTATGACAGTATTGTAAGGAATGAATATTGCACATTATGTATTGACCAAAAATATTCCAAGCCGGATATTTACATCCGTTAAGTTTTAAGTGGTCTAATGGGAGCAGTGTTTGTTGTATCATCTAACCACAGCAGGAAACAAGGTCCTACGATAATGCTCTTTCACACACTTGATGGGTGAAGCAGCCGGTCACAGAAGCCCAGTGCTGTCAGAGTCTTGTGCATGGGGTGAGAGTCATTGTCCAACTTGGATGTTAACTTGGATGTTAACTTGGTTAACATCCTTGTTTCTCCCACCACCTGCACCGGGCCTAGAGGACATCCCAGGACAGAGTGAGCCCTCAGAAACAGTTTGCCTAATTTTAATTTGGTATAATTTTAAAGTAAATTTTTCTCATAAGCTGATTTTTAATGTAAAAATATCCATAGAAAGTACATATTGTTCAAACTAAATATTTTAACACCTGCCCTCTTGCAGGTTCAGTGAGTAATGTCAGTTCTGATGCGGATTAAACTCCTAACGTGTGTGTGTGTGTGTGTAGTCAGTCAGCCAAATGCCCTAAAAAAATTGTAGTCCTATATGCTGAACTGATTTTTCCTAAACAGTAAGTGATGTAGCTGTTGAATAGCTCATGAATAGACTAAAAGCAGATCTGTCTATAGTTTGTAGTGAAATTACCTATTTAGGCAATGGTTTCTGTTTTTAGTTATTTATATTAAAGCAGACTTTACAATATATATATATATATATATATATATATATATATATATATATAACATATATAATGAGTAGTCCAAAGTTTTTACTTCCAAGTTATTTGTGAAGTCAGTGGCTATGTAATATTTTAAGTCCAATAACTAAATTTAGTATAAATGTAGTTTTCACTCATTTTAACATTATTTTCATTCATTTTCTCAGCCTTATGATGTAATTGATTTTGAGACATATCTTCAAATTTGTTCTCAGATGTGGATCAAAGGAAATGCAAAAATTCAGATATGAACTATGATGTGTTAAATAAGTGGCTACATCAGGAATTGTGGCCAGGCACTTTTTATATTTTTACAAGTGTAAAAATTAATAAGTGTTTCCTAAAGTGTTTTAAGGTTTCACATTTTAGTGCTGTAGATTGTGGTGGATGATTTTTTTCTTTTCTTTCTTGAATAAATATATGAATTATGAGAATTATTGAAGTCATCTAAAAAAATCTCTCTTACACAAACAGATAGGTATGGAAGCCCATTTCCACCACCTAAAATAAAAAAAATCCAGCAATTATTTTTTTCTCATAATTAAGTAAACTGCTATCTCATTATTTTGAGATACTAAGTCAGTATTTTGAGATACTGAGTGTTTTTGCTTTTGGAAAAAAAAGGGATTCTAGAGGAGACCTGTGGCACACACATGTGGCTGTGTACTGGAATTGTCAATACATTATGACGGCTACCCAGATTTCTGCTCTGAGATGAGTAAAGTCTTAGAATCTAATGCATGGGTGATGGACATTATATAATGTAGTCCATGAAACTGCAGTGTTCAGTACAATACTGCCATCAGTGTTTTTGTGGGAGTGCAATTTGTTCTGAGCTGATATGCTGTCATTTTATATATTATCAACTTTTGAATTATTGAAAATTACAGAATTGATTCATTATTCTCATTGTGGATACTCAGTTACAGTCATTTTAGTTATGTCAGATTTCAGCTGTTCTTTAACACAATGTGTGTTCATATACAAAAATATTTGGCCCACTGGTTAATGTTTTCTGA
This sequence comes from Crenuchus spilurus, assembly GCA_036984385.1. Lineage (NCBI taxonomy): Eukaryota > Metazoa > Chordata > Actinopteri > Characiformes > Crenuchidae > Crenuchus > Crenuchus spilurus. The sequence continues at coordinate 647 of BRDA01001356.1, read as the reverse complement.
CTATGTTGAGATAAATGCTGACTGTTTAACATGCATGGCTTACATGTTACTTGTCATACGCGTTACCATTGAATCTGCTTCCTTGTTCTCTTATTGAGTGTTGTCAGAAAAGTGTTTGTTACCATAAATTCTATGGTGCATACTTGTACATTTACCTAATAAATGTTACCTTATATATATATATATATATAATATCAGTGGCGATTGCTCTAAGACTGCAAGGGAAGCTCAGCTTCCCCTAAAATGTCAAAAAATAAGTGATCAATAATATACTGTTGTGTGTACATGTCATTGACTAAATATGCGCTACAACACGCTCAACTTTTGTTCAGAATCAGCTTCTTATCACTGGTAATGACGCGGCTTTCCTCTCACTCATTCCCGCAGCTTCACAGAGCTTTAAACATGGTGAACGCTCAGGGTCTACAGAGTTCAATGGTAAAGCAAAGCGTGCAGCGAAACGAGACGAGTCATTGGATGAATCCTGGCCTTTGTCCCGCCCATTGGACGCTCAGCGTCTATGGGGGTCTATGGGGCAGTGGGCTGGCCTCAGCTGGCCCGGACGCTCAGCTTCTGCATGATGATTGGATGATGTGTCTGAGGCTGAATCCCTTTTGATTGACAGCTAAATGAGCGAATCAGTGATC
>BRDA01001355.1:95606-108598 GCA_036984385.1 Crenuchus spilurus | reverse complement strand
ACCAACAACAAAAAAGTAATATTTGAACAGGGTTGCCAGGTTTGTAATAATGCTGTCACAGGGTTTTTATCTAAATAGAAAAGTAAATGAATGGCAAAGTGAGATTAAATTTAAATTTTTAAAGCTTCTTCAAATGTCTGTGTTTAGACGCTTTAGATTTCAGTTTATTTTGGTTTTCTGTCAGATGAAGGGCTGAAAGATTTTTTATATCTGGCAACCCTGTATTAGTGAGACTAAAACATGTTAGTAGCTGGTGTGTGATGGTGTTTTGCTCAGGAGGACAGTAAACAGCTGGTGGACTGTACATGATCAGGTGGAGGTGAACAAAAGCTGCTTTTGCTGTTTTAGCAGCTCTGTGTGTGAACAGGAGAGAAGTCAGAACTGGTTTAGCACTAAGCACATGTGTACAGACACAAAGACACATTAAATCACACTCACAAGTTCACAAATGGGATATGTATCTGATCTTAGACCACCTATTAAAGTGACTCAAATCTGATTTGAGATGTTCACACAGCCCTGAAAAGATCAGATCTAAGTCGATTCAGCTTGGTAATGTGAACATAGCTGTTTCTTTTATATTTTAATATATTAACTCTTCTTATTTATGATATACTGTGCAATAGTTATTTCTCAATGGAATTAGCTTTTAAAGTCTTATGGGAATGTGCAGCCCTCCTTAAATTACATTTTATTGATGTTCTAAGTTAAAATAACTTGAGAACATTAATAACTAATGTAAATAAAATAAAAGTGGAGGACCCGCTGGGCGTTTAATACAAGTCAAAAGTTCAGAGTTGAGACGTTCAGCGAAGACTCTGCACAGGCATGAGTGACCCGTCTTTTATCCTTTTCAGTATTTTTGTCCTCAGGTTCTCACTGGTCACTTCACACCATGTGTAACTCTCACTCTCCAGTAATGGTGGGCTTTGGAGATCTCCGGGACCCTCGGAATATTCCAGCGTCATCAGTGTGTTGAAACAGATGCCATCCGTTTTGCCAGGAATTCTCCCGTTATGTTGCACTCCCAGAATCCCGCAGGTGTTAATCCTGAGAGCTTTAAAGGTTGAAGCCATGCACTCCTGAATGAGTCTGCGGCCCACATATGTGACCATGTTTGCTTTTGTTACTACTGTGACAGGAAGGTGAGGGTGTGTCTCGGTATCACTGTCTGTGGTGCTTCTGGCCAGCAACAGCCACAGATGCTGCTCCTGGCTGTTCTCAGGGTCAGCGTTGGTAGAGATGAAGGCCAGCAGCAGCCTCAGACATATCACGTCACAGGGCAGGTCAGTGGGCTGGCACATGGGGAACTGGGGCTCTTGGCGATATTTCAGGCCGGCATTAATAAGAGTCCAAATGTCCCATGAGCGTAGAGACAAAGGAGCTTTTCGATCCCACCACTGAGCCTGCAGAGACTCCGAGTCTGCCTCAGCCGTCGTCTTCAGTTTCCCACCTGACAGAGGCAAGAAAGAACGTAATGTCCATCATTTCCATGACTCAGAATGAATAAAATGAGTAATAAATGTTTAAATCCCCTCATCTCCGACCTGTGGCTTCGGCAAGAAAGGCGAAGCGGATCCACCGTGGCCCCTGTTCCTGTACCAGCAGCATGGTGACCGGCTGACAGTCCACTCCGGCCTCCTCTCTGACCTCTCTTTGCAAAGCCTCCTGAATGCTCTCGCCCTGCTCCATTCGTCCTGCGGGGAGGTACCAGCGGCCATAGCACTCCTTCTTCGCCTCCTGCACCATCAGGACCTCATCCTACAACACAGAGATAACACAGCTGCATACTGGGAGAGGGCATCAGTGGTCTTTGGAAGTATCTGTATGTACTGTATGTTAAATGAGACTGTAATTCTTTCTGTGGTTTGTAATTGATCACATATTAAATCCTAATTGTTCCAGTTCAACATTTATCTCACAACATGAAGAAGATGGACATTAGATTAGATGTAGTCAATCAGCGGAGACATTTGGAGTCCAAAACATATGTATTATTACAATGTATTATTATTATTATTATTAAATCTCTTACTACTGCATATGGATGCGAGTTGAGATGCTATTTATTTAATATTAAAAAGATAATAATAGGAGTAAGGTGGAAAGTAACATAAGAATAATTCTATATCTATATACTTTAACATATAAAACAGCTCTATTGCAGTTATAATAATACACAATATGAGGTAGTTTACAGTATTAGTGAGTATGAATATATCAGTTACTGTCAGCAGTATTTACATGAGTGATGTTAATTCAGCAGGCACTGTCAGCCATAACATTAAAACCACTTCATTGTATCTCCACTCTTTGTCCATTTTAGCTCCACTAACAATGAACTAAGTGCACTTTGTAATTCTACAATTACAGACTGTAGTTCATCTGCTTCTCTCTAGACTTTGTTCACCCTGTTTTTTTTAATTGTCAGGACCCCCAAAGAGCTGGTGGATCATTCTCAGTGACACTGATGTAATGGTTGTGTTTTTAAACACCTCAATATCACTGTTAGAGTGAAAATAGTGCACCAACCAACCAACAGTGTAACCAAGGACTACAGGACCAACACAAACTGTGCTGAGCTTCTGTCTCTGACTTTACATCTAAGGAGGACCAACAAGGTAGGTGTGTCTAATAGAGTGAACAGTGAGTGAACACAGTGTTTAAAATCACTCACGCACTAACACACACACACACGTATATACCTTAGAGTTGAAGATGACAGCACTGACTATATAACATGTTGTCCGCAGTGTTACAGCTTTCAGCTCCTCGGTCACCGAATCAAACCCGGTGACGTGCAGTCCTTCTCCGTTTAGGAGTTTCTCCACGGTTCCGTCCAGCTCTTCTGAGTCCATATTACTGCTCACCACCTTAAATCAAGCTGAACTTTGCTTCTTATTCGTACACGTCTTATGTAAACATCCCGGCCCAGCAGAGAGTCTGTACATGAAGCAGAACTGCCACTTGATATTGTTCTCCCGGTCTGTCACACTTGAGGGCGCTCCTGAGGAGGTCCAAAATTAATGGGGTTTAGTGCAAAATTGTCGTTTCTTAATGTTTAATACACAGCAGTTAACTGTTTTTTATACAAAACAGGGCAACATTAAACAATTAAGCACTGCCGTTACATTTTACATCTTTCTAAACACCAGTTGTACGACTTTAAAAGCGTTTTGGCTCTGCCTACCGCAGTCGCTTGCTAACCAATTCGCGCGGAGTTGCTCAGGTTGCCAGGTTCGCGGATTTTGCACCTTATTTCGCTATTATGAAAATGTAATCCACATGTGTGTTGTTTTCAGAGATGGCGTATTGCAGGTTTTTGTCTACTTTCAAAAGCCGCCAAAATGTACGTATAGTAACATATTACAAAAGTAACATATAGACTAATACGTGTACAATTAGGGCGTTAAAGCAGTTTAATACAGTCAGGGAACAGTTGAGAGTGTAGACCAGAGATGTCTTTGGAAAAAGTAATATTAATTTTATTGGAATGAGGTCTGAAAATATAGTTTAAAGCATAGAAGAAGTATAAGCGGATACCACGGTTTAGCTAAAACTATGCATTTTGTTGTCTTATTAATGTAATAATAATTAATAATAATAATAATAATAATATGAAATGCTTCAAATGTAGATATAAAAATTAAAAATAAAATAGTATAGCGGGTGTGACAATGGATGGGTGGATGGATAAAATAAAATAGAAATAAAATAAGAATAATAAAAATTTTAAAATAGTAGAAATAATAATAATAGAAAATAAGTAGAAGTAAGATTGAAAGAGGATTTAAGAGTACTTTTTAAAGATAATGTCTGATTGGACACCAGTTTCAGCTTGTGTTGGGCTAGTTTCTGTCTGTGCTGGAGAATTTTTGGGAACTGGCAACCCTGGTTTTACCGCATCAAAAACCTGGCTGCTTCATAAAAACAACCACATATGCTAGTTTTCATAGATCATTTTATGTTATGTATTTATATACTTAAAAAAAGTAAAGTAAAATATTGCGCATCAAAAACAAAGGAATGTAATTAAGGTTTTAGCCGTTTAGCTCTATTCACTCTCACTGAAAAAGTACTTTCGTGCGCCCTCTAGAGCTTAGTATCTTAAGTGGGCCTTAACGTCAATACCGAACGATGGAAGTGTCTATCGTGCTGATTAAAAAGTAAAAGTTATACGTCAATTACTTACAAAATAACCATCTTTAAAAACGTAAACAATACGTACGTTACACAAATGGCGCCGTTGTGCTGAAACGCTATTGGCTAAACGTTAGGGACCAAGGCAAAACTCTACATTCATATAAAGAGCGCAGAATTTTTTCTCCCCCTCCGTTTCCTCCTCCGTACACACGTAGTTTATGTCTCACAGCAGTCTTGTGGAATAGAGACATTGATTTTGTTTTCTAAAAAATACTATGTCAGTTATAAGAGTATTGCGCAATATATTCTTAGACTACCCCTAACGTTCCCCGCAGAGTAAACTGTCCGATTAATATTTTTCACGTCACCAAAAACTGTAGTATAACTGTTATGGAGGTGTGTAAAAGTTTTATACTGAATATATAAGATTAATACTGAATAATAATAGATAGATTAACACAAAGTGCTGCAATAAACGTGCGATTTAAAAACGAAGGGGCTAGATTAACTATGTAACATCAGTGGGTGCGTCTCAAGTCTACTCGTAGCGGACTCAAGGCCACTAGAGAACAGAACTCTTGCACCCTCTCCCAATCCATTCTCTCCTCACTAACACTCCACTACAAAGTGACATATGAAGTCACAGGCTGTGGTCGAAATGGCACAATATTATACTGCACACTCATGTCATGTCATGTCATACGCCGTCATCGCTTCGCGATGGTAGGCTGCACAGACGAGTCACTTCTCTCCAATGCCATCTGTCTCTGGTTGCTTGTAGTAGGCTAGCACCTGATAATCCAGTCCACGTCTTGATGTTATCCATCCAGGTTATTCTTGGTCTTCCACGTCTTCGGACTCCCTCCACAAGTCAAGTCATAACACTTCCTTCAATGCTCTCATGTGCTGCCTCATCACATGACCGAAGTAACGTAACTTGCGGGATTTAACATGCATCAGTAACTCCTTTTGAGTTCTAGCATCTCATAGACTTGCTCAGTGGTCATCATCTTCATCAACTTCCTGATGCACTTGTTCTCAAAAGCCTGAATACGTCTTTCTTCCTCTTTCTTCAATGTCCAGGCTTCACATCCATATGTAGCTACTGGCCAGACCAAGGCTTTCATCAGTCTTAGTTTGGTGTTGGTGCTAATTGACTATACTGCACACTGCATTACTATATACAAATATATACCACATACTATAATACCACATATACCACAAACTATACTGCATACTGAAAATTATACTAGCATATACTTCAATGCATTCACTGTTATACTGCATATTGTAGACTATACTACTATACCACTAGTACAGTGTGGTGGTCTAGTGTGCTCTGGTAGAATGTACTCCATCTCCAAGCAAGCACAGCAAATAATGTTCTCCTGGAGAAAGCTCAAGAAATCAACCGGCCCTTGACCCTGATGATCCAGTTCTACAGAGCGATCATCGAGTCTATCCTCACTGCATCCATAACCACCTGGCTTGGTTCCTCCACCTCTTAAGAACAAGCCAAACTTCATTGCATCATCAGGACAGCAGAGAAGATCATCGGATGCAATCTGACAATGCTTTGGGAGATCTACACCAGCAGGATGAGGAAGCGTGTTTGCTTTGGGAGATCTACACCAGCAGGATGAGGAAGCGTGTTGGCAAAATCACAATTGACCCCTCACATCCTGGACATCACCTCTGGTAGAAGACTCAGGACCATCAAAAACAGCACAACAGGTACACAAACATATTCTTCCCCAGAGCTATAGTGTTCCTCTACAACAGTGGACACCTCACACTCTAGTTCATAAACTAATTTACAACTGAACTGAGTTTCCAAATTTCTCTGATCTGAAACTGGATTCTATCACAAAACAATGCTGCTATATATTTACTATGCACAGCTGTACAGATGTTAAATTCTGTAAATATTCATATCATCTGTACTTTCTGTATATTGTAGTGTGTGTATATTAGTCTACTATTTACATCCCTCTTAGCTCCCTCAGCTCTTTATTACTCTTATTACTTTAGTACTTTTGTAGCTTTATTATGCTCTGTTCTTACTGATTATTGTCCTAGTTACATGTCATATGTAGGTTGCTCTCACCAAGTCAAATTCCTTGTATGTACAGTATAACATACTTGGCAGTGTGGTGCATGGAGAATTAAGTTGTGGAGGGAGGCAGGACGGGGCACACAAAGCAAAAGACCTTCTAAAATGTGAAGTTATGCAGTTGCACAACACAATGCCACAGATGTCACAAGTTTTGAGGGAGCATGCAATTGGCATGCTGGCTGCAGGGATGTCCACCAGAGCTGTTGCTCATGAATTGAATGTTCATCTTTCTATCATAAGCCATCTCCAAAGGCATTTCAGAGTGTTTGGCAGTATATCCACCAGCCCCTGGACCTTCACATTCAGCATCTTCACCTCCAAGGTTATCTGAGACCAGTCACCTGGAGAGCTGCAATCGGTTTGCATAACTATAGAATTTCTGCACAGACTTTCAGAAACTAAGGGAAGCTCATCTGCATGCTCATTGTCCTCATCTGGATCTTCTCCTAAATGCAGTTCACCGTTGTAACCGACTTGAGTGCACACTAAGAAAATTAAGTACAGATTTGTCCTTAAGAGAGTAAAAAGGTTGTCGCTGGGGCTGTACCTTATTGAGGAACAATAGAGTACTTTTTATTGTTGTATATCCATGGTTTTTGTACCAGTTAACAGTGCTGGTGCTCCCCATATATAAATCACACAATACGCATAGGGCCCCACACAAAGCATTTGTGCTTAAAGCATCCACATGTCTAGCACCGGTACTGCTAGTTAAGGTACTATTCTGTACCCAAAGAGGTTCATATGTACCTTTGATGGTACATTGATGAAAAGTGCACCTTTGAGTACAAGACAGTACTTCATACCTCTGTTTTTTAGTGTGTGGGCAAGTGCTAACATTCATGGCCATATGGCACAGTGGAGATGTGTTCTACCCCACCGCCACTACAGGCCACTCGATTCACAATGTTGACATCAGCAAAACGCTTGCCCATACAACGCCATACACGCAGTCTGCCATCTGCCCTGTACATTGAAAACCGGGATTCATCCGTGAAGAGAACACCTCACCAATGTGCTATGCACCATTGAATACAAGCATTTGCATACACAAGTCGGTTAAGATGATGACCTGTGCAATAATCATGCTGTCTAATCACCATCTTGATATGCCACACTTGTGAGGTGGATGGATTATCTCAGCAAAGGAGAAGTGCTCACTAACACAGTTCTAAACACATTTGTGAACAATACTTGACAGAAAACAGCCTTTTGTGTACGTAGAAAAAGTCTTAAATCTTCGAGTTTTGCGCATGAAAAATTAGAACAAAAACAAAAAGTTGCGTTTTCATTTTTGTTCAGTATAAATATGCCAAAAATCGGATTTGGGCAGCAGTATTAATATAGCATATGTGTACTCCCCTGCGTAGGGAATAGGGAGCAGGGAGCCATTTGGAGCACAGTGAAAGTGGAATGAGACATGCCCAGTTTCGCCCTCTGTGATCAGTCTGAGCTTCATTGCTAATTCACGTCGGAGTCTCCGGAGTGTCCGAGCTTTTGTGTGGGACAAATCGAGCAGCAGGAACGTTTGTGAGCAGAGGATTATTGAGAAAGCAGGACGGACACGTGTGAGTGTAACTCCGAGAGGTTACAGTGAGGATGAAGCTCTACAGCTAGCTGTGTTCAGGAGTGTTAGTGGACTCTGTGCCGTTACTCAGAAGAAAACACAACAGTGACTGTCTGAGATTGTGTAGAGAAATAGTGAGAGATCATGAGCAGTACTGGAGCTTCAGTTCACTGTCAGACAGTCTGTGTCCTGTTTGTGCTCCAGCAGCTTTTCTCCTGCAGTGCAGGTCAGTAAACAGTGATTTATTTATACAAGACATTTATCTATACTGCATTTTTATTAACACACACACAGACGCGTGTGTGTGTGTACACAGCATGTTTATTTATACAACAATTTTTGAAGCAAGAGTAACAGGGTAAAGAACGTATGAGATACATATAATTATGCTTTTATGTAACTACTATCATACATCAATAAATTACAATATCATGAAAAAGTTCATTTTTGAATATAATTTAATTTGAAAATGTAAAAACAGTCATATATTTCATATTCATTACACATAAAGTGACATTTCACTTACATAACATACAACATAATGTTGATAAATGTGACTTATGAGTTGGCTGGCACAGTAATATGATGGTCAGTAATAGTGTTGACACTGTGATCAGCTGCTGGGCATCTAAATAAAGATTGTCTGCATATGGAAGCATGAACTGCTCTAAAATATCCTGCTAGGTGTTGAATTTGGACTTTATAAAACACAGTGGACCAACATCAGCATCTTAAGCCATCATAGACTGCAGAAACTTCACACTGGACTTCAGACACCTTGTGTTCTGTGTCTATCCACTCTTCCTCCAGACTGTAGCAGCTGATTTACAAATGAAATACAAAACTGACTTTCATTTGACTTGCAACACAGTTATGCTTGTACCTTCAGCTTCAGATAAAAATCATATTTGTAGAATTTTGCTCAGTCAGTCTAACAACATGTTTTGCTTCTGTACTCGACTAGGGAAACCTGTTGCTAACAAAACACTAGAAATCAATAGTCACCCAAATCACTTTCTTGTTTCTATCAGACTTCTCTCAGCCTGCTCAAACTTCATGCAGGTCTTGATGAAGGTCTCACAGAGTCAGTCCTAGTTTGTTATTTAAGTTTATATTAAGTCATACTGAGTCCTAAATCACATTTACTGGTCTGGATCTGGATCTGGAAGAGCTTTGAGAGAAGTTCTGGTGATGCTATAAAGGTGACTGTTGAGTTGTTAGCATCATTAGCCTCACAGATCCAGTGCTAAACAAAACAAAGCAAAAGTTGGACTGTGACACTGAACAGGGTGAAAGGGGAATAACAAATTGAAACAGATTATTATTGCTATACTATTATTATTATTATTATTATTATTTTTATTATTATTGTTATTATTATATTATTATACTACAGCTTATAATTGTAGAACTACAAAGTGCACCGTTCAGTGGAGCTAATCACTGTAAATACAAGGAGGTGATGTTAATGTTATGACTGTATGTGAGTGAAAAGAAAGTGAGAGTACATGGGAAAGTACGTGAAACAGAAACAGAAGGAGGTTGTAGGTGTAGATTGCACTCACTGAGATAACAGGTACAGAACGTCTCACATGCTTGTTCTTCTGTACATACAGAAATATGCGAAAGTCTTCATTATTTATAACCACTGATCCACTGAATTACTGATTATTCACATGTATCATTAGAATAAATGCATTACACTGATCTGTCATGAGAAGAGGCTTAGATAAAAATATACAGGATAAGATGATTGTAATGAGTCACAGAAGTCTGGATCCAAGTGCAAATGTTTATTAAAGTGAACAATAAACAATATCCAAACCAACTCAGTGCAGTCGGCGAACAAAATCCACATGAAAAAACAAGTCGATCTGGCAAAACAGGGCAATCCAAAAACAGTGTCAGAGTCCAGGCATGAATGGTCAGAAGCACAGATAATCAAACATGAAACAAACACTTAGAAATGACTACAAGAACTAAATCAAGACTTCGCGTAGAATGGAGGGTATGCTATGCTAATATAGCCATAGTAATGAGGCCCAACAGTAAACAGGTGTGGAAACCAGTCTAGTATTCAGGCGACAACGACCTCTGAGGGACCGGAGGTGTACTATCCTGCTGGACTGCAACAATGATAAAAATACTGGGTCCAGCACATGCCCTTTCTAACATCTCTGAACATCCACTACCTCACAAGGTCTTGACAGCAGTCACCAGAACCTCTCTTCATCAGAGTTTTAATGAATTAAGCCCATCTGTGGGGATGAGCTTACTTCACAGACCTTTAATTTTAAGTAACCTCTTAACTGTTGATCCACACCAGTCTTCCACAGTGTCTAAGGCTGAGACTAGCCCAACTGGCACAGTTAATGCATGCTCAGTGCCACCAGTTTTATCTGTACGTTACACAGTACCTCAAAATTACAGTCAACACCTTCACATACACAAAATCACTACATAAAAATGTTACTTGTATTTTAAGTGCATGTGGTCCCAGACCACCTCCAAGCTCTCTGCACAGAACTGTTTAAGTAACCTCTTAATCATGGTGATCCACCATGATCCACATGTCTCCCACTGGTGGCTAAGGCTTTACCAAGCCCCACTGGCACAGTTAATGCATGCTCATTGTCACTGGTTTTGTCTGGACTTCATGCAGTACCTCAACAACCATACAGGATGGACACCCACTGTAAACCACTAACTTTAAATAAACATTGGCCTTGTCGGTGATGAAGGCTGTACTGAGCCCCACTGGCACAAGTAATGCATGCTTAATGCCACCAGTTCCATCAAGATGTTATGCCTCAAAATGATAAACAAGACCTTCACCTGTTGCTTATATTTTAAGTGCTTTTCTGAGCAAATAAACTTTATCTTTTTATAGTTAAAGTTCTCTGAAAATATTTGCTTTGCTTTACAGTATTTTACAGTACCAAACTTATTACTAATTGTTACTTATCTGGACATTGAGCATTTGTTTGTTTCATAAACACAAACATTAATATAGTAACTTGTGTTTTTTTGTACTTGCGTGTTTGTTTAATCATTTCCTGTACTCTACTGGAAGAAAGTCAGTATAGACAGTAATTGCTTCAGTTAATCAATGCTTTATTAAATTAAGTCAGGAGAGCTGCAGATGGAATTTAACAGATCTGTCCCATGATTGGACAACAATGAGTAGATCAGGAGCCAAACCTGTGCTTACAGCAGTTTTCTGGTGTGTTTTTTGGTTCTTTTTGGCTGTTATTCTTTAGTTTTATTTTGTATTGTTTTTTATTTTAGTTTTGTTTTAATTGTTTGTGTAATTCATCCTTTGCCTAAGCTGATGATTCTACCATGTAATGTTTTATAATATGCTAATAAGCTCTATTTGGACCCTATTAGGGGCGGGCCTGGGCATTGCTATGAGTCGGCATGGGCATTGTTGGTGGTGGGCATAGATGTTTTTGGTGTTTGTGTGTGTGGTAGGGGCAGTATGGGTGTTGTTAGCAACTGCATGGATGTTGTTAGGGGTGGCATGGATTTTGTTAAGGATTGCATAGGCGTTGTTGGGGGGTGGCCATGGGTGTTATTATTGGTCAACATTGGTATTGACATGAGGTTGGCATTGTTATGAGTAGGCATGGGCATTGTTTAGAATGACATGGGTTTTGATACAGGTGAAATGGCAGCATGGGTGTTTTTAGGTTCAGGTGTGGGAATTGTTAAGTGTTGCATGTGTATTGTTGGGGCAGGCATGGGTGATGGCTGTGGCATGGTTATTCTTCGGAGTGGCATGGGTGTTGTTAGAGGCGGCATGATTCTTTTTAGGGGTTGCATAGGCATTGTTGGGGGTGGCATGGGTGTTATTAGGGGAGGGCATAGACATTGTTCTGCACTGCTCTCTAGTACTATCCTGATGCATTAAATGAACAGAAAAGCTCTGGAATACTGGTAACACTGGTAACAAAGACTGCAGCATCCTAATGCTTGTGGATTGAGCCGTTCAGATCTTAATGGTATTTGTGGGATTGGCTCTTAGTAAATTAATGTCATTGCGGCTGTGGTGTGAAATCATATAACATAAGCCACAAAACGAAGGTTGAGATTACGGCGTGCTGATAGAAGGGGTTATTGTTTTTCTGTACTAAGCACATAGGCTGAGGGATTACAGAGAAAGAGTTTGGAGTGTTTATTCACTGCTGTGTTTCTTTAACTTCCAGCTTCTGTAAAGAAAGTCACATGCACCGATGATGCAAGACTTTCGCCCTTCTTTCTGCTGACTTTATCCAGTTTCTTCCCAGTTGAGAGGACACAACTGCTCAAGCACTTATATTTAGCCTTAAAATGGTCACAAATGCTGTCACCCTTTACACAAATTGAGCGTGCAGAACTTTTACTGACAGAGCCATTTAAAAGCACTCAGAAGCACATTAAGCAAGAATATCATTCTGAACAATGGCTTTCCTGCTGTTTACACCCAACCCTGATTCATCTCCGGCAATTTAGGCCTTTACCAGCATCTGAGTGTTAAGTCCAGGTGTGAACATTTAGCTTCAAAAGGTTTGAAATCATCTTTTGCTGCATTTTAATATCAAAGTCAAATTTTTTCATATCAAATCTCAAAAACACAGTATGGATTTTTTTATTAATAGTTTGCACAGACTTTTCTTTAATTTTGCGTTATATTTAAACCCCCCTCTTCAGCCATTAAGATGTATATGGTTTGTCATTTCTGGACTTTGCATGACATGGCATTCACAGTATGGTAACATGCATATCACAGGTCTTTGCTTTTACACAGTTATGCTCTCACCAGTTACCAGCTGTAAATCCACATTATCCACTTATTCCACAGGAATTCATTTGTGTTTTTGTCCTTTTCTCTCTAGACTTAGTCACTCAGACCTCTCAGTTCTCCTTGTACGAAGTGAGCATACCAAAACGCATCACCAGACAGAGGAGAGAGCAGGACACTGCAGCATCTGACAAGGTAAAGCAACACATGCATTTAAAGTATTCCACATAAAAGACAGTTAAGCCCAATTCTTTCAGTACTTCTTTCGGTTGCAGTTAATCTTGGTAGATGTCATGTAGATGAGCTTTATCCTAGCAAATTTGTGAACCACAGAAGTGTGAGCCAAAAGAAAACTAGGCAAAGAGCAGAGGATTGGCTTCTTA
>BRDA01001355.1:57819-94056 GCA_036984385.1 Crenuchus spilurus | reverse complement strand
CTACTTGGGCCCTGGGTAGTCTGGTCCACTTTTCCCCCCACTACCACGCCTATGTATATATTTTTATATATATATATATATATAATATAGTCATGGCCGAAAGTGTTGGCACCCCCTGAATTTTTTTCCGGGAAATGAAGTATTTCTCACAGAAAATTATTGCAATTACACGTTTTGCTATACACATGTTTATTTCCTTTGTGTGTATTGAAACAGCACAAAAAAACAGAGGAAAAAAAGGCAAATTTGACATAATTTCACACAAAACTCCAAAAATGGGCCGGACAAAATTATTGGCACCTCTTCAAAATTGAGGGTAAATAACTTTGTTTCAAGCATGTGATGCTCATTAAAACTCACTTGTGATAAGTAACAGGTGTGGGCAATTTAAAAATCACACCTGAAACCAGATAAAAAGGAGAGAAGTTGACTCAATCTTTGCATTGTGTGTCTGTGTGTGCCACACTAAGCATGGAGAACAGAAAGAGGTGAAGAGAACTGTCTGAGGACTCGCCCTGGTCGTGGACGGAGGAGAAAAATTGATAAAAGGTTGCAATGCAGGATAGTCCGGATGGTGGATAAGCAGCCCCAATCAAGTTCCTAAGAAATTCAAGCTGTCCTGCAGGCGCAGGGTGCATCAGTGTGAGCTCGAACTATCCGTCAACATTTGAATGAAATGAAATGCTATGGCATAAAAAAGCTAGACTGCAGTTTGCCAAAATGTATGTAAGTAAGCCAAAATCCTTCTGAGAAAACATCTTGTGGACAGTCGAGACCAAGATAGAGCTTTTTGGTAAAGCACATCATTCTACTGTTTACTGAAAACAGAATGAGGCCTACAAAGAAAAGTACACAGTACCTACAGTCAAATATGGTGGAGGTTCAAAGATGTTTTGGGGTTGGTTTGCTGCCTCTGGAACTGGGTGCCTTGACTGTGTGCAAGGCATCATTAAATCTGAAGATTGCCAAAGGATTTTGGGTCTCAACGTAGGGCCCAGTGTCAGAAAGCTGGGTTTGCATCCTAGGTCAGGGGTCTTCCAGCAGGACAATGACACCAAATATACTTCAAAAAGTACCCAGAGATGGATGGAAACAAAGCGCTGGAGAGTTCTAAAGTGGCCAGCACGGATCTAAATCCCATTGAACACTTGTGGAAAGATCTTAAAATTGCTGTTGGGAGAAGGCACCCTTCAAATATGAGAGACTTGGAGCAGTTTGCATAAGAAGAGTGGTCCAAAATTCCAGTTGAGAGGTGTAAGGAGCTTGTTGATGGTTATAGGAAGTGACTGATTTCAGTTATTTTTTCCAAAGGGTGTGCAACCAAATATTAAGTTGAGGGTGCCAATAATTTTGTCCGGCCCATTTTTGGAGTTTTGTGTGAAATTATGTTAAATTTTTCCTCTGTTTTTTTGTGTTGTTCCAATACACACAAAGGAAATAAACATGTGTATAACAAAACGTGTAATTGCATTAATTTTCTGGGAGAAATACTTCATTTTCTGGGAAAAATTTAGGGGTGCCAACACTTTCGGCCATGACTGTATATGTGTATGTATGTATGTGTATGTGTGTGTATATATATATATATATATAAATTATAGATTCAGGGCCCTCAATTTAAATCATTTCATTTAAATTATTTATTTATTTTCACATAATTTGGGCTTCCAGCTCATAAAAAAAAATATTGAAAGTATTCAGATTTTTTGGAATGGGTCTGTATTCACACATACACCCATCAGGCACAGAACTTCATCACAACATTATATCAATGCTGATAGAATGTAGATAACATTGTCAGAATGTTGTCATAACAAACAATTGTTGCACCTTCACAAGGCCAGGAAACAAAAAATGGCACATTTGTAGGCACATCTGCAGGCAACCTTATCAGTGAGGCTGCTGTAGAACAATGTTAGTCCTCCACCTTGTGTCAGTGTCACTACTCTACAGGGAAATACACACCTGACTCATAAACCTATAGTGCTGTCTGAAGTCATCAAATATTTTATCATTATTTTATTTAATGCATAATCTCTGTTATATATCAGGCCTCGGCCTGCACTGTCAACATCAGACATTGAAAACAACATATATTTCAACCGAGCTTCCCTAAGCACTGGGAATAGTTTGCTTTGTGTTCCTGTGTGAGTGTTTGATAAGCAGCTTGTTGACCTTCCTCTGAGAGAAAGAGAGAGAGAGACTGAGAGAGAGAGATAGTCTAGACTGTGAGACGGCTGATTAATGTAGTCCATGACTTTACAGACATCCAGACTTAATCATGAAAGGTATTTTTAAGCTATCTCTGACTCACCAGTAATACCAGATATATGGTTAGTCATTTTATTATGTACATCTGCACATTTCAGAATATTATGACCACCCCTAGTTTGGCCTGGGATGTCATTGATGCTACTGCATGTATAAATAAGTGAGCACACCAGTCAGTTGTAGCAGAGTGTAAAACCATCATCATGGACAAAGGATGTGATGTGACTGATGTCCTAAAGGACATGATAATAGAGTACCAGGTGAAGCATGGTGGTGGTAGCATCTCTGAAACCACTAACTTTGTGGCTGCCCTAGTGAAGGTGTACTAAGAATGGACTTCTTATACATTGAGTGCCTCTCAACAGCATAACGGAGGTGCCCCATGGGCCATTAATGAATTCTGACGAGTGTTACAGAGCAATCGACCCACCACAGTGGACCAGTCAACCTCTATAATGAACAGGAAAGTGTTAGAGATCACTGAGCAAACACTCCCAGCCAAGGGTGGTTGTCCGCAGTGTAAGGAGCCTTGTTGTAGAGTCTTATTGTAGTGGGTAAGAAAGACTAGAACTGTACTGAGTGTATTCCAGTCATGATAGCTGATACAGTATGACAAGATGAATGAAATCTCATGGCCAGAGTCAGCCACTTCAGACAGCAGCAGAGCTGGTAGAAGACTGATCTTGGATCATCTTTTGTATTCCTGATGGTCTTCATCACTAAAACAGAGTCTAGATCAGCACTTTCTGCTGTGTGACGTACAACAAGGACAGGACAGAGTGTTAAATGTGGATGAGTTGTTTGTAATCTGGCGCAGCTTCCTGAACTACTGACCTCTCTTTCACGCTTTTGCTGATGTGAGGACGAGTCATGTCCTGTTTCTGGAGAAAAATTACACAACCATTAGATACTGAAATGATAAACTGGGAAGAGGGACTTTGGATGCGGACATTAAAAGGAGGTTTCTGTTCTGAAATTGTTGAGAAACTTGCCAGCTTAGATTTTCTTTACAATGTGGTGGTGATGGGAACCAGACATCATATGTCTACAGCACATAAAAAGCCATTACTTATTACCCTGTATGGCCATTGAACCTGGTGTTTATATGTAATGCGTAAATGCTAGCAGCCCTTTCACAGTCCACCGAAGCTAAGCAGGTCTGGATCAGGTCAGTACTTGGATGGGAAGAGGAATCACTGTTCCTGGATCCCAGTACCCCAGTGTTGGGATGCAGGAATGTCCTGTATAAATGTCTCCAAACAGAAAGATCCTCAGAAAAAGCTCCTGGTCATGTTTTCTATAAGAGTAGAGCTGATGTGTTGTCTACATTTCCCGCTTCTAATCATCTCCATCTTCATAAACTGTCTCAGTGTCTCCTCACCTCTCTGGCTAACAGCTAATATGTGCTGAGAGTTCTGGTTTGGGCCGGCTGCAGGTGGATGCTGACCGTTAGTGCTGCTCTAATGTTTGTCCTAGATGAGCTTCGAGTGTATGAGTGCTGTGGAAATGAGCCAAACTGTTCTTATTCACAAGAATTAAACTGGAAATTAAAACTAGCTGTGAAAAAATGTGCCCAAAAAGTTTCGAGTTCAGGCTGAGCACAGGCTGGCGTTGTGCTAATACTACACAACACTATACTACAGCAAAACTAGAGTCCAGTGTGGGGTCAGTGTGAGCACGAGCCTGTTAGACTGAAACCAGTTAAAACGGACTAAAACTAAACCAGTGAGTTCTGTTCATTTGAGAAAAAATAATGAAAACAGCATTAAAACAAAGTAAAAATAACTCACAGCTATAAAGACACTGCGGTGTGCTGGAGGAAGGTGACGGATGCTGTTGACTTAATTTAGAGTTCTGATTTTCTTCACAGCACTTTGTGTGTGTGTGTGTGTGTGTGTGTGTGTGTGTGTGTGTGTGTGTGTGTGTGTGTGTGTGTGTGTGTGTGTGTTTGGCTCTTTAATTCCTCACAGCTGCTTCAGAGCAACAACAGAACTCTACAGCTCTAAGGATTAATCACACCACATACACACACACACAGGCTTCACCAAGCAGAACAGAGTAGGTGTATTAGGGGTGCTGGTTTTGGACAGTCAGCCTCGGTCCTGTTCTGAACTTTTGCTGACCTTTCTGTCCCCCCCACCCTTTTCTCTCTCTGTCTTTCTCTCTCTCTCTCTCTCTCTCTCTCTCTTTCTCTCTCTCTTTCTCTACCCTATCAGCACATTCTTCCTCTTTTCTGCTTTCTGCAGCTAAAAGCTCTGTATTGTCTTCCTGTCTTTATTGTCCGGGAGTTCTTCCTCTCAACTACTCTGTCCATCTTCACTTTCTCACTCACACATCATATTTACACACTTCAGCTCAGTGCAAACACAGCTGATCAGACAGGATGTACCTACATTCTTTACTACTACACTGTAGTCTAATATATTGTAACGTAACTTATCAGTAACATAAACCTCAGCAGTTAGTGCTGCACAAATGATACAAACAGATAAACGTAGTAACACACCACAGACAGCATTTAGGCCTAGGATGACTGTCTTTCTGTGCGCGTGTATGTCCATCTGTGTCTGTCTCTCTGTCTAATATAATCTGATTGGTCATTTATTTATTTTCCAGTTTGCTCCTGCCAGATGACTTCACTGTGTATTCTTATGCCAAGGACGGCTCTCTGGTCACAGAAAAGCCCAATGTGAAGGTAAGAACCTGCCCCCCACACACACACACACACGCTATGTGTGTTACATCACCTTGTAAAACGTCTAGTTTCTATAAAGTCTGAAAATCAAATTAAATCCTGTGAAAATGAAGCACTCACCATCTCCTTTCAGTTACTCAGAGTTATGATCTTATTTGAAAGGTTTTACTTGCACTTTAAATCAGCGCTTTGCCATTTTCTGTGCACTGGAATTGCAGAAACGAAATAAATAAAAACATGATATAAACGTTTGCTGTTGTGATATTAGTGAATAACGGCTCATTATTTTAACTGCGGTGCTGTTACAGTATAAATAGTGTGTTAACTGCAGCTGTTGTAATATCAGTCTTCAACCAGCCCTGCTGCTGTGTTAAGCGCTGAGCTTTTATTCATCTTTATAGTCTTACTGTGTACTAAAGCACTTCCGATGGTCTGTCACACCTACACTAACGTTTGGATGAGCTCTGAGTCCACTGAGAGACAGCTGAGTGAGGTATTTTGATGGAAACTGCTCAGCGATTTAGGGTGACTGTTGACTTCCAGTGTTTTTAGTAACATTATTCTTTCATCTCCTTATCTAAAGAAGTATATTTGGACTCTAAACATGTCTTGGCTGATTGTCCACATCTGCAGTTCAGATTATGGCTGTAAATATGTGCCTTCCATTAAACTGTTACATAACTTCTACATACACTATTAGTCACTAGTAAAAGTATGTGTTGTAGACAATGGTCAGGTTAATGGGTGACGCCAAACTTTGTAGCAGTAGTGTAGTTTAGAAATCAAAAGGGGAAAAAATGGACTGTTTAAAAAATGTGTGTGTGTGTGTGTGTACTATGACTTCATGCTTTGATTTGTTCCAGTGTGAGATTACTGGAATGTGATTCAGCTCTTCTGGCCAGGCACACACACACACACACACACGCACACAGAGTGAGGACTAGGCGATGAAGCAGTGCACAGAGTGAATGAGGCCTGTTCCCGGTAATGTTGGAGTCAGTTCCTGTTAGACCTCCACACTCATGCAGTAAACTGGGCCAAAAGTCCAGAGTCAGGACAGGGTGTGTGAAGTCAATACAACTTCAACTTTGGGTTGTGACATTATCAGTATTTTACATGGACACCAATAGCAAGTGTATTGTCAAGAGACTTCACCAAGGCAATAGTATAAACTAAAAACGCTCATCATTGTCTTTAATACCTTGTTTATTTGATAGAAAACTGTCACATTTTTCCATTTTTACACTTTAACTAACATGTCTGTCCTTTTTGACATGTAATCCATACACTACTCTACAGCTTTTGATCAAATACAGTAAAACACAATACATTTCAGGAAAGCAAAAGATACAGTAAATGCAGCTACATACAGTAAAAATAAAAAATAGAAGAAAAATACAGTATAATACAGCAAAGTACAGTACAGCACAGCAACACAAAGAAAAACATGGTAAAATTCAAGAGGAATCGAAGGGAAAATTGTAACATTTTAAAATTTGTAAAATTCACAGTAAAATTGAGGAAAAATAAAAATAAAATACAATATAATAGAATACAATACAGTAAAAGTCTGCAAAATACAGTACAATGCAGCAACACAGTTAACAAGGCAAATTTCAAGACAAAAATAAGGAAAATACAGTAACAAAGTAGAGCAAAAATTGCAAAATACAATAACCTACAGCAAATACAGTAAAGCAGTAAAATATCATAGTGTATTTTGCTTTAGAAATTGTTGAAAAATTGGTGCATTTTTAGTGAGTTTGGTGCAGCTCTACTTCAAATACATCATTACAGCACAATCTGTTGTGTTCTCTAACTGAAGCTAAAGCAGGTCTTCAAGGTTCCTTCATAGTTCCTCTGACTTTATTGGTTCTCTTTGTGGAACATCTGTAGAAACTCTTACAGCTGTAGCACCTTCAGGCTGGAGGAATGAGCAGTACTGTTAATATTCTGGTTTAGGCTGGTCATGATACCAGAACTTTGACTTTGATACAAATCTGATCAGATTTTAATTAACTTTAAGTGAGTTTTGATGATTTATTTCAACAGCATCTTCTGGGGTATTTAGGTGACTATTGAGTTCTAGTGTGTGTTGGCCTCACAGCTCCAGTTCTGAACTGAATTAGGACTCCAAACATGTCCATGAATGTGAAGAGCACTGAGAAGTCATAAGAGCTAAAGATTCTTGGTGATGCATTTGTTAAACAGGTGGTTTATTTAATAACAAAGAAAAAAGTCCTGATAAAGCAGACAGATGAGAGGCAGGAAAAAAAAATTCCGTAAGGAGAAGTGCTCCTCAAAGCCGAGGCTGGGAATACGTTACGGGTACCGCTCACATGGAAGGACGTCCTGCATACACTCCTGAGGGAGTGATCCAGGAAGTGTGTGAGTGTGTGTTTTTCTGATGTTCATGTGACTGGATGTAAAGGGTCGTGAGTATTTATAATCTCCCACAGGAAGTAATAAACATAAACATAAAAAAGACTCCCAGCTGATGTCATATCACTGTTAACTGCTATTTAAGATACAGTTTACATGTATCCATATAACATCAGCGTATCACATTAAAAGTCTTTACCATGACTGTGTTTGGCATTGTTCCCTACTAACCTGGTACCACCGAGTATATGACCTGGCAATTATTTTTCACTTTGCTACACAGTATTCACATATTGGACACACAATTATTTTTTTAATGCTGAATGAAGCATTATAAAAATGTAAAATGTTATCACAGGTTGTAAATGTGAACATTTGATGGTAAAAATGAAGCTGATATACAACTACTTACAACAAACAACAAGTGTGAGTTGCTTTTTTGTCTTGGGGGCAGTGTTGGCTGCTTCTGCATTGTATGGCTTCCTCACTGGGCATCTCGCCCCTCCTCCCTCACTACTTTTACAGACATGTACATATGATGTTATATCAGATTTAAATATGTCTTGTGTCAAGGCAAGTTGATGGCAGTGGTTTTATATTGAGACATCTTGAACCAGACTCGACTGGGTTAAATATTGCATTTAACATTACATTAATATATACATTAACTGCCATGTCATTTTTCACTATTTCATTCAGTGTTTTTGTAACATTTTTAAGGATTTTGCAGATACCAGTGGTCATCTTGTGTTGTTTATGGTAGAAGTCGAGCTCAGAAGTGAAAGCTGGTGGTACCTCGGTCCTGCAGACTGTTTTATTAAAGGTAAAGCTTTGACACGCTCAGCTTAGCACTTAATGAGTTTAGTCCATTAGTAGAGTCTACCTGGCAGCTTCAGTACAACTCACTGTACGTCTGCTTGTTTGAGAAAAAAAAACACTGTTATACATTACCACTCAGTCCGAGAGGACAGGACGGTTTACTCTTCGAGCCCTGATGCTTGTCTGTTTTATCAGTAGTTTACATTGTTCTGTTGACTCAACCGATGATGTTCATAGATGATCCTGCAGTGTGGGGCATCTCTAATCCAATCTTTACCCCTCTATGTAAATATTAAACATGTTCATTATTTAGACTCAGTATCCTGTAGTGTAGATTGGAGCTGATTCTCTGGCGTAAAACATGACATTAATGTTGTGCCTGATAGACCATCGACCATTGAGAACAGAGTTAAGCTGTGTTGGTGTGTACAGGAGAAGTTAAAAGTGGCTAAATGGTAGTGCTGGGCGATAAAACGATATAGATTTTTTTCTCCATAAGTTTTCCCTCGATGACGATGATAAGCCGGGACAATAGAATTCGATAAGCATTAACATTCGTTTCCATTTCGCGTCTAAGCAGCTTGACAGTGAGTTCAGAAGTCTAATACTGCTGCTTGTTAGGTCCTCCTCACCAGCGCCGCCAAAATGCACTGTTGTGTTTAAGACAAGCGTGAGATTGGGGGAGAGAGCGCGAGGTCGCTGTGTGCTTGTCTGTTTGTGTGTGAGAAGGAGAATGAGGGGGGCTCGCTGTGTGTGTGTGTGTGTGTGTGTCAGTGCTAGCATTAGCCTGTTAGCTTGGCTGTCTAGCCTGTTGTTATTTTGGAGTGGCTGTGGCCGACAGCAATCACTGTACGTTTCAATAATAAAGTGACGACTGTAAACGTCTTTCTCGTCCATCCTTTCAATGTGTCAAGCCGGACGCTACAATATTATGTTCTGGCAGTAAACATTGTAATATATTAAACAGTATTTCATGTATTTAGTCTGATGTTTTTATAAAGATGTTGTTTAAAACTATGACAGTGTTAGAAAATTTTATATCGTGATTACTCTCAATGTCCAAAAGATTGTGGACACCCCTGTTAATGAATGCATTCAGCTACTTTAAGTTGACACAGATGTACAAATGCACACAGCATGTCTAGTCCCTCTAGAGAAGTATTACCTATAAAAAAGGAATAAACATGAACCTGTGTAATGCCAGGCGTTCGCTAGAGGGTCCCAGCATTGAGCTGTGTTCTCTGCTCCAAACAGTACTTTTGGTATGAGTTGGTGGAGTTGTTATAAGCTGGTGGTAGTGATCATCCAACATCCTGAATGCTCTTGTGGTTGAATGCAATCAATCCTCACAGCAGTGCTTTAAATAGCCTTGATTTCAGAAATGATGAATGAGCAGGTGTCCCAATACATTTGTCCATATACTGCATTTTTTTATCAGAGCTTAATATTATGGTTGTACTTTCCAAACTTGAGATTAGGGGTGTGGATTATAGTGTGTGTGAAGGCTTTTGCTGGTAAACAGTGTGAGTAGAACCGGTCCAGTGGAGGGTGATGTCATTGGCCTGTAACGGTCAGACTGACAGGTTTATGTAATCTGCAGAGGAGACGAAGCCAAGGAACAGTCCAGAATCCTATTAGTGAATGGTGTCTGGATCGGTGTCTGAGTGCTCCTCCTGCTCACGTGTGGAGGTGTTGAAATTTCTAACGGTTCTTCTCTGATGGTGATGAACATGCTGTAGTGACAGTGCAGCTCAGGAGTGTACCGCTGACACACACACACTGTAATAGAAGCAGGTTCCTGTCATTGTTCTCATTCTGCTGATCAGCATTAATCATTGTCAGAGTAGATAATAGTTGATATTAATAGTTTTAACAAAAAGTTGAAGAAAAATAAATAATATCATTAATTAATAATAAGAAACAACAACAATACTAATGACTAGAAAGGGAAAGATGTGAGTTTTATTTGGCTTTTTAAAAAAATGTTTAAAGCCAATTAATAATTGCTTCTTTGTGAAGAGATGTTAAATGTTTGCTAGGCTGTTGCTAGGCAGTGCCTGTGGTATTCCAGATGGTTGGTAAGATGTTGCTATATAATTGCTATGGTATTTCATAATAATGTTAGGTGGTTGCTATGGTATCAGAGGTGGTTGCTAAGCTGTTGCTAGGCAGTTGCTGTGGTATCCAAAGTGGTTGCTAAGGTGTGGCTAGGCAGTATTCAGGTTTTGGATCTACAGTTCTGCAAAGTTTCTCAAAACTTTGCTTGAACGCTGTAAGAGAAGAAAGTGTTTACAATCGTGAGTATGAAAAATAGAAGAATAAGAAGAAAACTAGGATAATAAAAATAGTAATAATACTAATAATAATAATTAATAATAATTAGAAGAAGAAAAAAACATGAATTGGCAGCTGTTGTTTTTATTTCTAACTATGCAAGTTTCTTTGAGATAAGGTCTGTCTGTCCATCTATCTATCCTTACACCTGCCTTTCTGTTTGTGTATATTAATGTCTGTCTTATCTATGCGTCTCTCTTCCAGGCTGTCTGTCTGTGCGTCTGACTGTCTACCTACCTGTCCATCAGTCTCTCTCTGTCCATTTTTCTTTCTTACAGCTGTCTCTCTGGTTGTTAACCTGTCTTATCTCTCTGTCTATTTGTCTGTATTCCTACCTGTCTGTCTGTCTGTCTGTCTACACACCTGTCTGCCTATCTGTCTGTACTTTGTTAATGAAAAGTACATCCACAATTCGATTCAGGTCTGGGCCTTAGCTGGGCCGTTCCAAAACTGTGATCTTCCATTCTTCTGTTGATGTGGAGGTTTGCTTTGGGTTGGTGTCATGCTGAAAGGTGAAATTTTTCATCATTGGCGTTTTACAGAGACCTGAAGGTTTTGTGCCAAAATTAACTGATATTTCTAACTGTTCATAAATCTTTCCACCTTGACTAAAGGCCTGGCTGCAGAAAAACAGCCCCAAAGCATAATGCTGCCTCCACCATGTTTCACTGTTGGTATGGGGTTCTTCTGATGATGCACAGGGTTTGTTTTTGCATCAGCATGATTGATTAATTCTGAACACAGCCACATCCCAGATTGTAAGAGGATGTGGATATTTATGCAACCAATTTTTTTTCTCCTTTAAATAATTTCAGTTTGTTTTTCAGTTGAATTGTACAGGGGTGTGTGTGTGTGTGTTTTTTTTTATATCCACTCAATGTACGTCTGACTGTCTGTCCTACATCTGTCTTGCCTATTAATCTCTGTACATACCAGTCTGTCTCTTTGTGTCTCTCATCTAAGGACTTGTGTCCTTAATCTAAATTAGGATAATGGATTTTAAATTAGTTTTATTTGAACATATGGCTGTAGAACAGGGTCAGACTGTTTGGCAGTGATTTGTGATTCTCAGTGTTAATGTAATATACTGTGGAGCTCTGTTTTGAAAGTAAAGGACTCTTACAATTGACCTGCACAGGCACTCTGAGAAGATAAAGTAGATATGTTTCTTAGTCTCTGTGATCATATAATAATCCTAGTAAAATCAATGTTTTATATTGTATTCAGATCCATTCTACTGTTTATCGCTCTCCATGACTTGCATTAAATGTGTTGACAATGTATGAAACAAAAATACTTAATGCATTAAAGTTACTGAAGGATATAACCCTAACCCATTAAAATATGCATGTATTCACGGTTTTCCTTTACAAGAAAATGTCCCATTTTGCATTGCTGGTCTTTGGGATGAGAACTTCCTTTTGGTGGAACTTCCTTTTGGGGGGTGTTGTTGAAGACTGTTAGCTTGCTAACACGTTTTGTTGCTTAAACACTTCAGTATCTCTCCATTTGTTAACTATTTGCTTACATTTCACTATTCTGTTGCAAGAACATGGCACATATATCTCTCGATGGCATCATGAACAATGACGTTTAACACGGATATAGTATATAATAGTTAATATGTAGTTGAAGATGTTTACAAGTAGCTGTAGTTAAAAGGAAACTCGAGCTAATGGTTTGTGAAAAGAAGGTTAACAGCAGTACACACAAAAAAAGTTTCACATGATTACCCCTTACACTATAATAGTCAGAACACTGCAGTAGAGAAGAAATTAATAACATTGGCCAATACCTGTTAAATGTTGTGTATTTTATGGTAGAATGTTTTTTTAGGCTAATGACACTAGCCACTGTAAGCAGTGTTGCTAGCTAATGCTTCATTCATTCATAGCAGACAAGGTTTGTTGGTTATCTTACTTTGGTCTAGAAGTTTAATTCTTCTTTTTATATCCAAGCCAAAGTTCTGGATACAGATTGTCAGGGTTTTTTGTCCACAAAAATGGAAGGAACAAACATGAATAGAAGAAGGAGGATTTTTTTTTTTAAGTTTAGCGTTACTAGTCATCTCCATCGGAATCTTGTGCAAAGCAAATGGCCTAGGACACTGACATTCTGCTGTTTTCTTGGCTTTCTGTTCCTAGCATTTGTTTTCCAGCTATGTTTTAAGCTTTCATAGCTGTTGTGACAGCCTTTGACAGAACATATCACTCCTGAGAGAGTTAGACGGCATTGTAAACAAAGCGTTAAAACAGCAATTTAAGCCATTCCTGAGAAACTGTTGTGACGTAATTGCATCTACCAAGTTGGGTCAAGGCTAACCGTGGATACTCCATGTATTCATATTTCATTCAAAGCAATTTTGAAGCATTTCCATTGGTCCAATCTTCATTAAACATTCAGCCAATGTAAAGGACATCTCATTAAATGTTACATATCCTCAGTTTTATCATCGTCTCTCCTGTGTTGGTTCTCTCTTCCAGAATCACTGTCATTACCGGGGTTATGTGGAGGATGTGGAGGGCTCATCAGCTGCTCTGAGTCTGTGCTCTGGGTTACGGTAAGAAAACAGTCTCTTTCATAATGTAGCATTTTTAGTACGGTAACTTGAAACCAGTTTTTGCTTGTTATTTGTCTGTTAATGCTGTTATAAATTTAGATTTACTACACAGTGATATCTGAATAGTAAAACGTCCTACCTAATAGTGGGAATAGCCATCCTTAATTTGGACTAAACTAGCCTGACATTATGGCATGGACATATTAGTTGACAGAAAATGTGTTGATTGCTCTGTACCACTTGAGTCGCCATTCTCCTCTGGCATCAGTGGCCCGTGAGGCACTACTGTTATGTTTGGAGACACTCAATGTACAAGATGTCCATTCTGGTTACACCTTCACTACGGCAGCTCTAGAACATCCCACAAAGTTGATGCTACTACCATTATACTTACCCTGGCACCCTATTATCGTGCCCTTTTGTACATCAGTAACATCACATCCTTTTCCTGTGATGATGGTTTTACACTCTGCTACAACTGACTGGTGTGCTCACTTTTATACATGCAGTAAACCCTGTTACATGGTATCTGTGACGTGCCTGGACAAGGGGTGGTCATAATTTTGTGATATGACTGTGTATCAGTAAATTCAACTAATATAGAGTTTGTGCAAATTGTGACAGTTTGAACTGATTCCTTTAGTTTTTTTTAACTTCTTGTCTTGAGTATTAAATGTTTAATAGAACTGACACTGCAGATGCTTCAAGTCATTAATTGGTTGTTTTCAGTCATTTGATTGAAGTCCTGAATTGTTCTCCATTGAGCAGGTTTTGGACCCGGTTACATGGTGATGCGCCATAGAACACCAGTGGCTACTACAGATGAACTTTTAGCATGTGTTGAGCTGCATGACATGATATTCCACAAATATGCATCCATAGTCTGTCCATGTTAGAAGTCTAATCACATGTTAGAAGTGATTATTTCTAAGATTAAGTATTTCTAATTGCTTGCTGTGAAAATTTTAAGTGGTTTGGTTTTGACATTTTGGACTCACGTAGCTATGTGAAGTGAAATATTAGACGAGGTGGTGCTCAAGTGTAATGTAATGACTCCAAAGCTGAACTTATGCACTATTTACCTGAGTTGAGTGAGCTGTGTCTCACCGAGACATGATGCTACATTGTAGCTACAAGACGTACTGAGAGAGGTCCTCACACACAGAAACTGGGAAAACAGAGTTTAGGCAGTGGACTGGTCAGATTTCACCTCAAAACATATGCTTATACTGGTTGCCGTACAGTGCATTGGATTTGAGAAAGGTATTAATGTATTCTGTGAGAAAGATGTTTGAAGGGTTCAAGACTGCGCTCATGTTTTGTTCAACAACGGTTGTGAAATATAACTTTTAAAAATTTTATTTATTGGGTTTTAGTAAAACATACAATTGTAGTGGATTTTTGTCATGTAAAAAATCAGACGAAGATGAATAATTTCAGAATGTCTTCCATCTTTACTGTCACCTATAGTCTGTAAAATTATATACAAAAATACAAATAAAAATACAAAAAAAATACAAATAAAGAACTAAAATAATGTGTTTGTATAAATATGGACACGCTTAAACTAATATTTTGTTGAAGTTCCCTTTGAATTTATGACCACATTCAGTGTTTTTGGGTAGGAGACTGTCAACATGGCACATTTTGATTTGGCAATCTTTGCCCACTTTTCCTTGCAAAAGCGCTCCAAATCTGTCAGACTGTGAGTGCATCTCCTCTGTACAGCCCTCTTCAGGTCAACCCACAGATTTTCAGTTGGATTTCAGTTGGAAAACTTAGATTTTCTGTTCTTTATTTATTTATTTTTTTGATGTGGAGGTTTGCTTTGGGTTGTTGTCATAGTGAAAGATGAAGCCCCAGTTCCAACTGCAGAAAAACAGCCCCAAAGGATAATGCAGCCTCCACCTTGTTTCACTGTGGGTCTGCTGTTCTTTTGGTGATGCACAGTGTTGACTTTGCACCAAACATAACTTTTGGAAATATGACCAAAATGTTCGACCTTGGTCTCATCAGACTGTAACAATTATTTTGGCAGACTATTACAAAATTACTAAACACAATCCCAAATATAAATCTATGTATAAAAATAAACAAACAAAAAAAAACACAAGCAGCCCAAAATAACTCAGTAGACAAATACAAATGTAAAAATGCTAAATTTATTATTTATTTATTTATTATTAAATAAGAAGTATCTATTATCATTTATAATCTGTATAACAGCTTGCCACCTATGTCAGAAATGTTAGTTTGGTGTGTGTCGATGTTTGAACAATCATTTAGACCCATTTAAACATTTATAAGTCATGTTTTTGTCACTTGACTGTCAGATCACTTTGAGGCTTGAAGCATCAAAGTATTTGTGTTGCACTAAAATGTGTGTTTGTGTGTTTCAGAGGTGTGATCCACATGGATAACACTAGTTTAGGCATCGAGCCTCTGGAGGGCTCTGTGGATAATGAGCACCTTGTTTACCGACTGGAGGATGTGAAGGCAGAGCCTCTGACTTGTGGAACGCCCCACTCTGCTCACCAGGCCTCACCTGAACATTCTGAGGACAGCCATGCTCATGACATCACTCCTGGTCACTCTGATAGTCATCTGATTAGGGTCAGTGTGAGAGAAAGTGTGAACATTACTGGACTGTTTAGGTGACCAATCAGGGGTATTCAGTCTTATCCACAGGGGGCCGGTGTGGCTACAGGTATTCACTCCAAACAAGCTGAAGCACACCTGGTTCTGCTTTTTTAAACAGTTTAAATCACATGATGCCCCAATGTCCCTTTGTGGATAAGATCAGACATGTCTGTGTCACATCAGCAGTTCATATTTCTACTAAAATCAAAATCCAGAAATGAATATATATATATATATAATATGTAGATATTTAATTTTGTTTGTGATTGCACACAATGAAATTTGACCTCTGCATTTAACCCATCCTTGCAGTTAACACACACACACAGTAGTGAACACAACAGGTTGTGAGAACATGTGACCTAACCACGGTGACCATGGAGCAGTTGGGGCTTAGGTGCCTTTCTTGGGTCATGACCGGTCCAAGGATCAAACCGGCAACCTTCTGGTCACAAAACCAGATCCTTACCACCAGACCACAGCTGCTTATATATATTGTTCTAAATTAAAAGTAACCATTTCAAATATCTATAGTAGTACATGTTTTTATAAAAAATTACTTAAACTCACCAAAAAGTTTATTTGGATTTGTTTGGATTAACTGTTAATTATTTCTGATTATTAATGTCTTGTGACATTCGCTGTTTTTAATCACAAATAATTGAATTTTTCAAAGTGCTATATATCGATAATTAGCTGAAATGTTGTGTGAGGAGTCATTTTACAGTACTCTTTCCAAATATGCATATAACTAATATTTTTTTAAAAAATGGACTTTGGCTAGGTTTTTCTAGGCAGGGTCACATAAATACTGTGTGTGTGTGTGTGTGTGTGTGTGTGTGTGTGTGTGTGTGTGTGTGTGTGCTGCGTGCGCGCACATGTGTGTGTGTCTCGTCTACACATCTAGATAAGCACACATTTACCAAAATATTCTCACAATAAAAACAAGTACAATTGCCTTGTACGTCCAGTAAAGACCATAAATGTGGACAGAAACATAAAGTTTATTATGTTTTTTTTATATTGTTTGTTTATTATTATATTTAATGATTATTCATTCATTCATCCTTTAATTTTTTTCTGGTTAATTCCATCTGTAGAAAAAGAGGGCGGTGCTGCACCAGACTCATTACGTAGAGCTGTTGCTGGTGGTGGACAATGAGAGAGTAAGTCCTCTATTCTTCTTCAAAATCAGTCATACTTTCCTGTTTTATCACAGTGATTGCCTGTGATAGCATGCTGCCTTTATTGTTGGTTATACAGTGTGCACTCATTCAGAACACAACATATACATCTCTGATTAATTATTGATTATTATAAGGAGACTAAATTATTCGGTCTGATCCCTCTTCATGTATTTGATCAAAAAGCAGTACCTGACATTTGTTGTGTTGGCTTTAGAGACTGAAAAACCTTTTTTTAAACGATAAATAAAGCCAAATGCTTCCCGTCTGCTCCAGCTGGTGTTTGTCAGCGAGTGAGTGTGCTGTGAAGGTGTCAGACAGTTGGGTCTGATGATGAGTCTCTCAGCAGCAGGACAGAAAACCTCCAGCATGAACTTGGGAGAGTTTACAGGCCAAGCTGAGATCACAGTCCAACACTTGGACGTGTTTGTTTTGTTTTATCCTGCAGTTGTGAGGACGATTGTGGGCGTTTTTAGTGCAGTAACACTGCTGGGATGTAGTTCTGTTCTACTACCAACAGGAACACAGCACATCTGCTCTTCAGTTGTGTCATATGATGCTTAAAAGTCATTGAAGGTCTGAACGCAACATGTAAACACTGTTAGTGAGATTTCTAATAAAAACTACTAGAGCTGAATAACTTTTGCCAAGGGAGCTTCTGTTATTTCACTGGTATGACATGTTGTTTTTGGGCCATGGACACAGAATATCTGCTACAGTCTGAGAGGAAACAAGACTCAAAAAAATCTAAATAAACTGCTTGTTTCCAGACTAGAAGGCTGTTTTCTGTAGTGTCTGTATTCACACTGAAGTTGATGTTGTCAGGATGCTGATTAGGCTTCATTTGCCTCATTTTCTTCTTAATATTTTGAGAATGAAGCCCTGATCCTCAGCACATTGCTCTATTTGAAATCAGTAGCAAGATATATTTCAGCTGATACATTTGACAAGATTCTAGTGAATATATGCACATAATATCTATCTCACCCATCCAAAACATTCATAACCTACCCATCTTAATCTTAAACCGCCCATCTATAGCCCACCCATGCATAGCCCACACATTCATAGCCTACCCATCTTGCCCCATCATAACCCAGTTATACATAGCCAGCCCAATCATAGCCCGTCCGTCTATAACCCGCCTTGCCAATAGCCCAGCCATTTAATCTGTTCATAGCCTAGCCATTCATAAACGTTATATTCACATTATTTCTCTCTCTCACTCTCTCTCACTCTCTTTCTCTCAGTATAATTACACAAATAGGAATCAGACTGCAGTGAGAGAAGAGATGGTGCAGCTGGCCAGCTATGTTGACAGTGTAAGTACAGTGTGGCTTCTGCTTGTGATGAATGTAAACAGAATTTGTTGATTATTTAACACTGAATTAAATATTCAGTTCTGTCTCTCTCTCTTGCCCTCTCATTCACAGATGTATGTTCCTCTGAATATCCGGGTGGTGTTGGTGGGGTTGGAGATTTGGTCAGTGATGAACCTGATCAGTACAGAGGGCAGTGCTGGTGAAGTTCTTGGCCGGTTCACTCAGTGGAGAGAGAAGGAGCTGGTGCCTCGCCGTCGCCATGACAGCGCCCAGCTCATTCTGTGAGTGTATATATATACACACACACACTGTTTCTCACACACACTAATCACATACATACACCCACATGTATACACACACACTGATCACATACATACACCCACATGTATACACACACACTGATCACATACATACACCCACATGCATGCACGCACACACACATTTTTGTATTTATGTATATAATATTTTACTCCATATGTCAAGTCTTTATTGGGTATTTTTATGTTAAAATCATTTAGTGCAGTTTTGTTAATCTGCCTTATATTGGTTTATGTTGTTACTGTACGTCACTCTGTATTTTTTCATTGTCTCCACTTTCATTGAATATAATCTGTATTTTTAGTTTATGTTCATATTTCGCTTTTTCATAGTAATGTTTAAATGTAAATATGTATATGATTCTGATCTCTGTAAGTAAGTAAATAAGTAAGTAAAAGAACCATACTCTTCTTTATGAAGCACTCTGATCTCTGTCTCATATTACTTTCTGTCTGTAGGAAGAAGGGTTTTGGGGGCACAGCAGGGATGGCATTTGTGGGCACAGCCTGTTCCAGGAGTCATGGTGGCGGGATCAATGCGGTTTGTTTCTCAGCTGTTCTCATCTCTTCTCATATTGTTGCTAAGAACTTCATCTTCAGTATAATCCTGTTTAACACTCAGATAAATACTGTCAACATGTTTGTGTTTGTATATCTGCCCGTTTGTCTCCTCTAGTTCACCAATAAAAATGTGTTGTCGTTCGCCTCCATCGTGGCTCATGAGCTGGGTCATAACCTCGGCATGAACCACGACGACGGACGATCCTGCAAATGTGACGTCGGCAACTGCATCATGAACTCAGGAGCAACGTGAGTGAATGTGTTAAAGTACTTCCTGTCAAGTGTAATTATGTACTTAATTAGTTTGTTATTAAATGAATTATATGTTGGTTTACATACTTTTTCAACCCTCTGGAATACAGCCTCAGATCAAATCAGATGTTTCTGAATGTTTGTGATAATCCAGCACAGAAATCCAGTTCAAACATTTCCTGAATCTGTAGAGTCTGATATTTACAATCCATCTAATCTGGAGATCAGACCTGATTCACATCCAGACTTCTGCGGAGATAAACCTCATCTGTCTCTCATGATTCCTGTGTTTAAAACTGACCAATTAACACTCAGGACATCACTAAAGACCACCCACTCTGCCTCTCACTGCATGTGATTGGTGTATTCATGTGTCTGTTTACATTCTGTGTGAGACTGACCGATAGAGATCAGTAAGGACTGACCATCACAAACCTTAATTCTTTATTCCAAAAAAAGCATTGATTCATATTTGCTTTTCATGGAACCGGACTTATTTTACGGTGATGAATGTTTTTAATTCTCTAAAAGCTGTTTTTGCCACAGATTGCATTGTCTGTTTATTCTGATATCCGACAAAGGATGTGCTTGGTTTGTTATAGATCAGTTATGTACATTTATGTCCATTTTTTTATTGTCCGACATGTTTAATTAGTATTAAATAATTGTTAGATCAGCTTCAGTACTGTAACCTCCTGTCTTCTCTTAGTGGTTCACGCAACTTCAGCAGCTGCAGTGCGGATGATTTTGAGAAGATGATTCTGAACGCTGGAGGAAGCTGCCTACTGAACGTCCCCCGGCCCGACGAGGCCTACAGCGCCCCCTTCTGTGGCAACAAGCTGGTGGACGTGGGAGAGGAGTGCGATTGCGGCTCTGAGGAAGTGAGTCCTCTCTCAGTACAGCCTACGTACATTTCATAACTCGCGTCCTTAGTGCTGATTTAGTTTTAGCAGAGGGTGTTGAGTAATGTCAGTGTGAGGTGTGACTGGTATCTGGTATCTAGATTTTAATTTCACCAAATTTCCAAAATAGCCTGGTGTTTTGCCATGGAACACACTCAGCAGAAACAACACACTTCAAAGTGATATCTGTTATAGTAATAGTGCAAATTCACACTGGATTAAAATCACTCCACTTTTATTACAGTGGGATTATAAAAGCTATACACAGCAGATTCATACTGGATTAAAATCACTTTGCTATTATTATTCTCAGGATGTAAAAACCACAAAATCCAGATTCATACTGGATTACAATCACTATTCTCAGACTGAGAAAATATAAACTGTGGATTCATTCTGGACTAAAATCAATGTTACTGTTAGACTGTAAAAAATCTACACACTTCAGATTCATACTGGATCAAAATCACTCCACAGTTATTACTGTCAAACTGTGAAAACGACACAATTCAGATTCATACTGGATTACAATCACTTCACTGTTTTTACTGTCAGACTGTAAAAACGACACAATTCAGATTCATACTGGATCAAAATCACTCCACAGTTATTACTGTCAAACTGTGAAAACGACACAATTCAGATTCATTCTGGATTACAATCACTTCACTGTTTTTACTGTCAGACTGTAAAAACGACACAATTCAGATTCATACTGGATCAAAATCACTCCACAGTTATTACTGTCAAACTGTGAAATCTACACAATTCAGATTCATACTGGATTATAATCACTCCACAGTTATTACTGTCAAACTGTAAAAACTACACAATTCAGATTCACACTAGATTAAAATCACTCCACTGTTATTAATGAAAGTGAAAGTACTAAATTACTGCTGACAGACTAATGATAGAACCTCCCGAGGTAAACCTAATTCAGCTCCAGAAGGGCTTAATGGACCACATGAATGGTCTTGTATGTTAATTTTGTTGTAGCATCTGTAGGGTCAGACAATCCTGAGTCAGCTGTAGAGGGGGTACGCCTAGTCAAGTGAGTGACTTTGTTGGAAGGAAAGCACTCTCACTGGTTTTGTGTATGTATGTGTGTTGCAGGAGTGTGAGAAGGACCCCTGCTGTGAGCCCAAGACGTGTAAGCTTCGAGCTGGAGCGGAGTGTGCTTATGGAGTCTGCTGTAAACACTGCAGGGTAAGAACTAATATACATACATACATGCATAATAAGGGCATTAATATAGTCAATATTTTATCGCTCTGCATCTTTTAGATGCAATTAAATTATGTAAACTATCTTGTGTTACAGTAATTAAGTACGTTTGTAGTTAACATACATTTGACTCTGTGTGTCAAGCTTTAACTGTAATATGACAGAACTTAAAATTATGGTTTTATATTTATTAATTATAGCAAAATACACTGCTGGGATGTTGGATGATCATCACCTCACCTCATCCCCAATTCCACAACATTGGGTGGAGAAGAGAACACAGTTCCCCTGCTATACAGCTCAATGATGTGGAGCTTTATATACATCTCTAGCCCACGTCTAGCATTAGACATTTTGCCAGTAGGTTCCTGTTCAGTCCTATTGGCAGTACTTCTCTACAGGGACTAGACAGCTTTGTGTGTGCATTTGTACATCTGTGTCAGTTGAATGCATTCATTACAATGGGTGTCCACAAACATTTGAACATGGAGTGTAAGATTATACGTGCCGCCACTTCTTATGTCTTCGCTAAAAGTTTAAATGAAGTGTTTTGTGCTAAATTAAAGTACTCTGTCTCTCTCTATCTCTCAGTTCCTCCCTGGTGGTACAGTATGCAGGAGCAGTACAGACGAGTGTGATTTGCCGGAGTACTGTAACGGTTCAACCTCTCTGTGCCAAAGTGATGTTTTTAAGCAGAACGGACATTCATGCAAACAGGACCAGGCCTTCTGCTATAACGGCCAGTGCCAGCACTATGACAGCCAGTGTCAGGCCATATTCGGGCCCAGTAAGTACACCTGCAGGTGCCCTGATCCTGACTTCTGATGGCTAGTTCTGGATTAGATTTCTATACAGATACATACAGAGCACCCCTGCTCTAAAGACAGATTTAATCACTTTCTCAGACACACGAAGCAGCCACACACGTCCCCTCTTCTCTCTCTGTTCCTCCTCGTACATTAGTTATCATAGCATGTCCCCCCTTCTCTCTTTTTTTTCTCGTACATTAGTTATCATAGCATGTCCCCCTTTCTCACTTTTTCTCCTCTTACATTAGTTATTATAACACGTCCCCCCTTCTCTCTCTGTTCCTTCTCTTACATTAGTTATCATAGCATGCCCCCCTTCTAAGTTCTTCCTCTTCCATTATCACAACAACCGCTTAGAAAACACTTATCAGCATAGCAGCCACACAGCATCAGCATAGCCACCTCTTAGCAACAGTGTAGTTAGTAACTACTTTGCAACCATTAAGCAATCATGTAGCAACAGCTTAACAACTGCATTGCAACAACCTAGCAAGCACTTCCAAACAATGTGACAGCAGCCTTGCAACCACATAGTAATCACTTAGCAACAGCCTAGCAACTACTTTGCAGCCACTAAGCCACCATGCAGTAACAGTCTAACAACCAGTTAGCAACCACATAGCAACTACTTTGCAACCACGTAGCTACAGCTTAGAAACCACTTAGCAACTACATAGCAACAGCCTAGCAATCATGTGGCACATGGCACCATGTGGTAACAGTCAACTGTCCCACATTAGGAACCACTTCATTTGTGCAATCATTCTGCATTTCCTTCAGGAAATAAACTCTTCTAAT
The DNA here is from genome assembly GCA_036984385.1 of Crenuchus spilurus. Lineage (NCBI taxonomy): Eukaryota > Metazoa > Chordata > Actinopteri > Characiformes > Crenuchidae > Crenuchus > Crenuchus spilurus. The sequence goes on along the minus strand of BRDA01001355.1, from coordinate 70,983 downwards.
TAATCTTATGACTTATTGTGAATCAGTAACTGCTATATTAGTCATGACCTGAATGTGAGCCCACACACAGGCCTTTAGAATACAAGCATGTAGCTCAGATTGGTCAGTTTTTTTCCCTCATGACAAATGTAGATTTCTGTAGCCATCTTTCAGTTGTCATTTCCATTAAAGGGGAACTTATTTCACATTTAACTTATTTCACATTTTGGCCATAGACTGTATATAATGTTATTTGTGTACAGTGAAGATGATGACCACTGAGCAAGTCTATGAGGTGGCTAGAACTCAAAAGGAGTTACTGATGCACGTTAAATCCCACAAGTTACATTACTTCAGTCATGTGATGAGACAGCACATGAGAGCATTGAAGGAAGTGTTATGACTGGACTTGTGGAGGGAGTCCGAAGACGTGGAAGACCAAGAATAACCTGGATGGATAACATCGACATGGACTGGATTATCAGGTGCAAGCCTGCTACAAGTAACGAGAGATAGATGGCATTGTAGAGAAGTGACTCGTCTGTGCAGCCTACCAGCCTACCGTGAAGCGATGACGGCGTGTGACATAACATGACATTATGTACATTTTATGATTTGAGCACAGGTTTCCAGTCTGTATGTTAATTGATTTGTTGACATCAAATTCCTGAAAACACCTTTTTTTGTTTTTGTGGAATCACTACACCAAGAGCACAAATCAGTGTCAGTATTTTTCTAAAAATTGTTTTTAAAAATATATATTTTCAGGAAATTGGTGTTGATGTATCAGTGAGTATACATAGATGAGTCAGTTGTGCTCAGATGTGAAATAAGGTGAACTTCCCCTTTAAAAGACCTCTTAATGTGTCTACTGTCTGGAGCTGGATAATAGACCAGCTTTTTTATCTCCAATGTGAGAAAAAGGTGATGCACAGGCCTATAGTGCAGGACTCAACTGTGCCATCTGCTGTTACATTGACCTCACTACAATAACATTTCTCAAAACTCAAGAATGTATAAAGCAGAGATAACATCAGGGTGGACCTTTTTACCAGAAAAATGTCTATGACTGCTTTGAGAAGAAATCCAGTTGACATGTGTGTGTGTTTGTGTGTAAACAGAAGCCAAAGCTGCTGCTGAGGCTTGTTTTAAGGATGTAAACTCTAAAGGAGATCGCTTTGGAAACTGTGGCTACCAAAACTATGGCTTCAAGAAGTGTGAGAGCAGGTACAGTGCAGTACAGCACAAACACTTGAAATGTTTGCTTTATATAAATAAGGCTGCCTTTTCAGGATTTTCCATTTAAATCCACACACACAAACCTGCGTTTTTATACAGCCACAGCATAAAATGAATACATTTAATAACAGAAGTATTCCAATGAACAGTGTTTTAGGGTTTGTAATACAATAAAATCTGCTTATAATTGACTGTGAACACTAAATAATAGAATCAAACCTATCAAAACATTTCAGTACTCAATTTTGGAACTTTTAATACTTTCAGTGCTTTCTAATACAAATACTCTGCCCCAGTTTAACACTGTGTTGGTGCATCTGGTGAAAAAGTTCATTTTTATTTGTAATTTAATTTAAAAAATAATAATTGTAATATATTTTATAATCATTACAGATAAAGTGACACACTGTGTTTCAGCCTTTTTTTTAAATGCTGATACTGTTTGAATAGTAATTTACTGAATTTCTGATTTCTGAAATAAGTAATTTTATGTGCAATGAATATAAAATATATGACTGGTTATGTTTTTGAATTAAAACACAAATAAACTTTTTCACCATATTCTAATTTTTTGATGTAGCACTGTATGTTGTTAACAGCTGAAAGTTTGTCTTTGAATTACAGATATTACATTACAAACCAGCAACCATTAGTTAAAGTGTTAAAAAAGCATCAAGTAAACGTTTGGTGTTAGACGGTGATGAGTGTATATAGTTTATAGACAGAGTATTGATTTGGTATTGAGTATTTGATGCTGCACTTTATATTAGTATTGAAGTCAAAGCTCTGGTATCGTGACAACCCTACTAAACTCTACCATATAATAGCACTTTTATATTTTTAGTCCCAGGAATCTTTTATTTCAGGCTGCACAGCATTGAAGCGAAATTATGTAGTTTCACCCTAACTCAATTGAAAATTGAAACTATTAGTTATCAGTATGGTAAGAAACCTTTACTTAATTAAATTAAGTAGATAAAAACAAATGTCAATTCTGAGTAAATATAACAATAAGTGAGGAGTGTTCTCAAAATGACAATTATTAGATATTTAAAAGATATTTATAGATTTTTGCTAAAATAATTCCTCACTTACTATGAGCTTTAAAAATTGTCTGAAGTGGCTGCTCATAGCAGTCATACTGTGTCATAAACCACATAGACTGCTTTGTGAGACCTGATGAAACCTGGATGAGGTTTGAGTAAGTTGAGACATTTTGGTGATGGTATTTTTACAGAAGCAATCAGGCTGTTTAGGTGACTATTGAGTTCTAATGTTTGTTAGGAACATTAGCCTCACATCTCCCGTTCTAAACTAAATAAACTGAAATGGAAAAATATATCAATTAGATTTCTGGTGGATGATCTTTAAAAGCTTCAGGTTGACAACTAGAGATATGATACTGGTACTGATATGAGAAAATTCTGGATTAGATGTTGGATGGAAAAAAAAACTCTGATCTGGTTCTGCATCAAATACAGAATTCATCTGTGGGTATGATATGGGCTACACAAATGCTTCTTTCTCATTCTCTTACTCTCTCTCTCTCTCTCTGTCTCTGTCTCTCTCTCTCTCTCTCTCTCAGGAATGCTCTCTGTGGGAAGCTGCAGTGTGAGAATGTTCAGAGTAATGTTATATTCGGCATCAAGCCCTCCATCATCCAGACCCCTATTGGAGACACCACCTGCTGGGGGGTGGACTTCCTGCTAGGCTCTGATGTCCCTGACCCAGGCATGGTCAACGAGGGCACCAAATGTGGAAATGATAAGGTTAGACCAAACACACGTGCGCACACATGTTCATCCTGTTCTTCAATGGTCAGGATCATTAGTGACACTGAGGTGATGATTGTGTGTTAGTGTGAGTCACAGCAGAGCTGCTGATGTTTTTAAACACTTCACTGTCAAAATAGTATAATCATCAATCAATCAATCAAAATGTATTTATATAGCGCTTTTTACAATGGACGTTGTCACAAAGCAGCTTTACATAATCAGTATCAGACAATTTGATTCTAAGCCCGATGTGAGCAAGCCGAGGCAACAGTGGCAAGGAAAAACTCCCTCAAGGCTGGAGGAAGAAACCTTGGGAGGAACCAGACTCACAAAGGGGATCCATCCTCCTCTGATCAAACTACCGATAGAGATTTACATCCTTAGTTAAATGGATATAACAACCAGCCAACAGTGTCAGGACTAGAGGACCAACACAAACTGTGCAGCAACAGATGAGGTACTGTCCCTCATTTTACATCTACAAGGTGGGCCAATAAGGTAGGTGTGTCTAATAGAGTGGACACAGTGATTAACATCTTCAGCAGCTCACACACTAACACACCACCACCACATCAGTGTCACTGAGAAAGATCCACCAGCCAAATAACCTGTTCTGCCCCAACTCTTGAAGAACAGGGTTGTAAATGCTTGATGAGCCTATTGGAACAGGATAAGGTAGACCTATAACTGAAATATTTTGACTCCTCTTGCAGGTTTGCATCAATTACGAGTGCAGAAGTTCAGATGAGCTGAATTATGACTGTGATGTTGAAAAGAAGTGCCACAACCATGGGGTGGGTGTTTTAACTACATTACCCATAATACCACTCTCCATCTACCTTATTATGTACTTTAGATGTTTACTTCATATGTTAATGGATGTTTGTAGGTGTGCAATAGCAATAAAAACTGCCACTGTGACAATGGCTGGGCTCCGCCACACTGTGAGTCTGCAGGATACGGCGGGAGTATAGACAGCGGACCCACCTGGAACGGTATGACTTACCAACTACAGCACAATTATGTGTACTGCAGCTAAATAATATAAGACTGTTCTGTTTCAGAATCAAGCTTTTGTGTTCATTCTTATAGATGTTCCTGATTTGTTCGTCATTGCATTGTACAAGGACAAAGCAACTTTATGCAATTATGGCATCTGCCAGAAGTGCAAATAGTAGCATTGTGCAAAAAGAGCCAAGTACGGTAGTTATTATCTATACATATAGTAATGAATATACAAATATTGGAGTAGTTAAAGAACTATTCAAGGACAGAGTATATTGTAATACACTAATTGTATACAAATATATAGGAAAATACAGGGTGTCCCTTTTGCTTCTTTACCCAAACAATCATGAATAACTTTAACTTTATTGGTGATATGGTGATGAAATGTGGATGAAATGTACCTCAGTCTGTGTGAAAAAGACTGACGTTACAACTTGTGCTGAAAATGTCCAGCATGCAGTTCTTTTCTCCTGATCAGGACGTGATGTGGTCTGCATGGAGCTTTTTTGACAGCTCAGTGTCTTCTGAATGAAGTCCAGTGTGTTCACACCATTAACACTTCCTCCTGTACTGTGTACTGATACATTATGTACAGATCACTGCACAACTGTAAAATAACCGACATCCTGTGCTGTGATAAATGAGGGTGTTAATGTCTCACTGCAGTAGCAGGTGACTAATGGCGTTGGCTGGATCGGAACCGGCCTCCACTCCGACAGCCAAGAATATTAGCCATCAGAAATTAACACCCATCTATCTGCCCTGTAATTGTGCATGTCAGTCTTTTTCACACAGACTGAGGTTTATTTAAGCCACACTTATTCACCATATCTTCAATAGTCTTAAAGTAAAGGTAATTTGGGAATAGAAGCAAAACAGACACCCTGTGTAATATATGGAGAAGAGAATAGTGTTTCATTCAAATATACAGGTAGTCCCCGGGTTACGTCTTCCCCGAGTTACGATGTTTCGTGGTTACGACACATCTCCCATTTACTGTATAAAGCCTTGTTTTGTGTTTGGTGTGCGCGGTGGAAGAATACACGGTTACGCGGCTGTTTCCTTTCATTATTAAACATATTTTATATGTGTTTTTTGATCATTACTGTGTTAGGATAGGTGTAAGGATAGGATAAGTGCATACAGTATGTTATTCATGTACAGTATTTACGTATGTTCCGACTTACACGAAATTCGGTTTACGACGCGAACGGATCAACGTCGTAACCCGGGGACTACCTGTACAGATATGTAGGCAGTGAGTAATGTATACAACAGAGTCTACAGTAAACAGAGTGTAATAACTATATAGCAGAGGTGTACACAATGTAATGTAAATGCAATTAAAAGTTGTGTAGGTTTGATTTAGGATTAGTTCAAGGAATTGTTCAGTCATATTTAGCCACTAAAGTCATATGTAGTCAATCAGTCGGTCTGAGCTGCAAGGTTAACAGATGCTAGAATTCTGTTGTCACCTAAATAGATCAGTTGTTTCTGTAGAAATACATAATCTCAATCCTCATCCAGATCTTAATGAAGGTCTCACAGACTAGTAAGTATGGTTCAGGACTAAACTGCTGTAGGCTAAATAGGCTGATGTTGGGACTTGTGACATCACAGATGCAGTGAATTCAAAACAGGTTGTTTATGTTGCAGTTTCTATATATGGACAGTATGAATGGGGGGTGAATTATAAATGGTAAAAGTGTGAACATACAGCATCAAACTGCTATTTAAAACTATTGAGTTTCCTGTAATGTCCCTTTAAGAATCCCTGTTTGGTGATTAATATCAGATGTATTTGTCCTCCTAGCCATACACAGTTTGAGCTAAAGGCAGTTTGTAGATGTTCCTGCTACTGAAATGTGATCATTTTAAGTGTGGGTCAACCATATAGCTCAGGACAGACATCTTCACCTTGATGCCAGACTAACATTGAATATTACTGATACTGGCTTTGGAGAAATATTCGCCCTTCTCTTTGCTCCCCCTTGTGGACATCTCTTATAACACATCCTGCTGTTTAAATGGTTCCTGGAGCAGTTCATGCTGCCTTTGCCAAGGTGTTGTCAGAGGGGATTGTTTTCATCATACCATGTAGGTCTGTTCACGGTCATTCTGCTGCAGGTGTAGCTCCTTAAGGTCACTGAGATAGCCGGTTAAGCTGGGCAATTTTTCCCATACCGAGATGTTGAGGACAGCAGATTTCTTCAGTATTACAACAAAACATCATATCTAAAATTAATAAGCAAAAGAAAAACGTTTTAATAATGTGCCTCATCACTTTAACCATTTATGTTCATACAGTGCAGTATATTTAAATGCTGAAATCATCTAAAACAAAGTTATCATAAAAGATTTCAGTGTAAAGGAATGTGTATTGCTACAAAGTTGATGATATGATACAGTGATATATTGTGATATTGTAAGAAGGTACAGTGAACAGTGATATATTGTGATGTTTTTAATCTAATTTTAGTAAAACTGTCCTTACACTACTTGTTTCTGTTGGAGTGGAAGAGTCTAATAGCTGAAGATAGATTACAGCATTGCCCTCTAGTGGTCAGGGGTTTAAACACAACAACATGTTTGTATGAATATCTTTGTGATAATCCAGCATAGAAATCCAGTTCAAACATCTCCTAAATCTGTAGAGTCTGATCTTTACACCCCATCTAATCTGGAGATCAGACCTGATTCACATCCAGAGTTCTGAGTTTATTAAGAAGAGCTGAGATACACATCATTTAAAACTGACCAATGAACAATCAGGACATCACTAAGGACCACCCCTTCTGCCTCTCACTGTGTGTGATTGGTGGAGAGAGCTGAGACAGTTCTCAACATTCTATCAGATATATGATATGTTATATGGTGGTGAATTTTTAAGGCCTGTGAAGCTTAAATAGAAATTAAATGACATATTGCATATATGAGGTTGTTTTGTATCATATTTGATACATCCAGAATCTATTGATCACAGCATGTTAAAATGAACAAAAACATACAGAGAACAAATAATAAAAGATGTCCGATAATGTGCCATTTCATTATCACACTCACTGATGATGGAAGTGGTCTTAAAAACTCAACTATGTATCAGATATGATACACATGGCTTTACAAGCATAGAAGATCTGCAAAAATTGAGAAAATGCCTCTAAATATTTAAGGAGTAATTAAAAATCTTGAGAATGGATACAGTATCACAAACATAATATTGCAATATTGAAATGTATCAATATTAACTTATACTCCTACTCTTCTTCCCTCTTGCTCTTTCTCTCAGATAAAGACACCTCTACAAGAGATGGACTTCTGGTCTTCTTTTTCCTCATTCTTCCTCTCCTGGTTTTGGGTCTGTTCATCTTCTTCAGGAGGAATGAACTTCAGCAACGTTTCTGCAGGAAAAAACGCTCTCAGGGTTATGAGTGAGTCTCTCCTCTAGTCCACACCTGGCATTAGACATGGTGCCAATAGAGTCCTATACTGTTGGCAGTACTTCTCTACAGGGACTAGACAAGCTGTAGGTGTGCATTTGTGCATCTGTGTCAGCGGAATGCCTTCATTAGAAGTGTCCACAAACTTTTGGACATATAGTGTATTAAACATAGGAAATGTCCTAGTCATGGCATGTAGTGCTGCAGCTATTGAATATTTTAGTAATCGAGTATTCTGCTGAAAATTCCTTCCATTAATTGATTAATGGGATAAAACATATTTTGCTTGGTTAAAGAGAATTATAAATACACGAGAAAATGAGACATTTCACAATGAGACATTTTTTAGATAACAGAATTATCTTACATTTGTGCATAGCAACAAACTGTTTTGTTTTCTAGAAACATTTACAACTGCAAACACAAATAAATAAAACACAAATAAAAATAAATTACTTTCAACTTATTTATGGTCTCAAAAATATTAGGCATAATAATAAAAAGGCATGAACATTGCCTTTATGTTGTGCAACTTTCAACAACAGGCATGAGGATTCAGAACTGCTCGGCTAACTTTATTATGTTTTTGTCATCTTAATTCCACAGTGCTGTCTTTTTACAGATTAATTAAACCCTGTATGAAATCAAGTTAAGATAAGATAATCCTTTATTAATCCCACAGCAGGGAAATTTGCAATGTTACAGCAGCACAGGAAAAATACAGAGGAAACATGTCAAAAATATATAGACAAATATATATAAATCTATATATACAAAAATTACAGAAAATAAAAGTAAAAAATAATACTAAAAAATAAAAGATATATAATCTAGTCTAGTAAAGCTGAGATCAGAGGAAATATGGTTTCCCCTTAGTTAACCTTAAGGACATAATTGTCACCATTGTAATTAATTATCCATACAATTACATGTATACTTTGTATGTGCAATATGTTTCTGTATAATGTACTTGAGTACAATTCCAGTTTTTCTGTACTTTGTGCAATACCAGGGACTTGCAACTGCTGCTATTTTTCTGTTCTATTTTTTACTTGTAAATTTGTAGTTTTTGCAACAGATGTGTATATATCTTTATTTTTAAAGCTCTGAGTCTTTCCTATGCTGCTGTAACAATGCAAATTTCCCCACGCGGGATAATAAAAAGGCTTATCTTTTTACATTTGACAGTAGTCATAATTAACAGAAACCTCATCCTCCGCATGGCTAACGTTATGTTAGTAAGGTACATTAACGTTAATCTCTTTTATTTGTGCTACATTAACTTTATCTTGTCTTGGGTCCTCCATTCCTTTCTTAGTGTGCTTGCTGAGGAGATGCTGCAGCATCTAAGATGTGCGGTTGTGGTATACAAGGGCTGTGTAGCAACAAATACACGCCACAGTGGTGTTCTTGCTGTTCAGTCTGAAATGCTCCCACACTTCAGACATTTTCTGTTTTTTTTTTATTGCGTTTTTCGTTGTTGTCTTCCCTCGCCTCTATCTTCCCGCTCCTCAACCAAAGATGTTCCTCCTCCTTCCTTTGCATGGGTGCGTAAGTGTGTTGTGCCACATTTAAAAGTATTCTGTGTGAAATATCGTGCTTTGAACTTTACGATTAAATAAATGATTACCCAAGGAAGAGAAAATTGTGCGATAATTTTTTTATAGTCGAGGAACTCAAATTACTCGAGGAATTGTTTCACCTCTAATGGCGTGTTTTCTTTGATCACTTCACACAGAAATAACTCACCTCTTCCTAATGCTTGGTGTGAAATATGATCTATTATATTATATTATATTATATTTGTGTTCGTTTGCTTACACAGAGCAGACAGCAGGCAGCAGACCAATAATAGCCGGACCGCTGCAAACCAGCGAGGAAATCCCAGCAGCATAGTGAAAGATGGAGTAAGTCAACAAATCTGCTCATCTTTCACACACGAGAACAGTGTGCTCATTTAACACAACACACCGCCACTCTAAACTCACTGCTAATCCACACTGACGTGCACATGTTGTGTATAATCACTTTAGTTTTAATCATTAATGAAGTATTAGTACACCTTGCCTTGATTTCTATTTGTATGCAATCATAATGCATCTGTATGAAAATGACAAATGTGCTTTCCTTTAACTTCACTTGCACTCCTTTCAGATTTAGTTCTGTTTAGTGCAAATTATTAATGACCCCATTTAAATTAATTAAAGAAATTGTTCACTCACAAATAATTTTTATATATTTTTTCCACATATTCCAGATGTGGCTGATCGTCCAAGTCATGTTAGGAGTCCAAATTTTGCAAACGAAACACTATAATTCAATAGTCACCTAAACAGATCAGTTGTTTGTCAAAATACATCACCAAAATGTCTCTAAATGTGCTCAAAGGTCATTGTATGGTGTAGTTTGGCTCAAAATACCTGGGGTGGACAAATGGTGCATGGTTTCATAGTCCTGCAACAGCGACAAAGCAGGTACAGATTAGTATCAAGCGGGTGTTTTTCCATAACTGGCCACCATAAGTTAATTTAGCTGATTTAACGTTAGTATAACTATTAGTGTAACCTTAGCTGACATAATTTTAGCAGCCAGTAACTGCAAAAGTATAGACAGACCATTGTTTCTAAAAAAAAAAAAAAAGTGCGGCAACCACAGATGTAGCACCCCTGATGTGTAGCTCCGCCCATTCTCATGGGTTTTAGTGCCAGAGCAGCCCATTTTCACTGTTGTTTTCTATCTACGGTGTTTACAATTATGCTAATAATGCAACCTTATTTTCCCTCCAGAAAGGAGTGTTTTACAAAGGTGTGGTTACAAAGTGCTGCATCCAGGGTTGCCAGGTTTGTGATTTTCCCACCACAATTCAAAGGTCATAGTGTGAATGGGTTTTAAACACACTTTGGGCTGCAGTTTTTTACTGAACCTGGCAACCCTGTATGCAGTAGCTCTTTTTAGCTTTTATCCAGACAACTAACACTAGGGTAGTTCGAAGTTTTAGACTCCGTAGTTTTTGTGCGTGGCCATCGGTCTCTTCAGATGTATATTCTGGTCTAATATAAGTCCAGCTACAGTTTAATGAGTTATTTTCTTCTTTTAACCAGCATGTCCTGACAGCAGAGCAGGGCTTAAACTAGGCCACAATGAACCGAAGCTTTAGCGCGTTTGGTTCATTTCAACAAATGACTGTTAGAAAGGGGTGGGGCAACCAAAGGAGGAGGTGTGCTGACTTTGACTCTGTATAGACTCTGGGTCCAACTTTGACAAGATGGCAGCGCTATTTTTGGCTTAATTTCTATAGAATGGAAGCAAACAGACTCTCACCATCCATCTTTATAAACAGCCTATGTTACAATCTTCCACTTCTGTTTAATCAGTAAATCAGACTATATCCACAAATTAATCACTGTGGCCAAGTCTGTGAGAGCTTAATCAAGATCTTGGTGCAAGTTGAAAGTTGTTTTGGTGATGTATTTTAAAGGAAATGCTGTTTTGGTGACTATTGACTTCTAGTATTTGTTAGCAGTCAGAAATAAACTCAAATTTGAACTCCAAACAGCTTGTTTGATCAACCACATCTGGTTAAGTGAGAAATAGTTTAAATATTAGTTTTACATGAACCATTTTTCAAAATTTTTCGTCCATATTGTATAAAAAGACTTGTCTCCTTTCTTTTTCTTTTGTTTATGATAAAGCATCAGGCTCAGTTATTGCCACCTGAGGAGGTAAATGTTTTTAAATTTGTTTGTTACTCAGTCAGGCTTTAATTGGCTTTTTGGGACGATGCTCCAACTGCTTCTGCGCTACTGCTTCTGCGCTTCTCCTCTCCTGTACACTCCTCCATATTCTCTCCATCCAATTTTCTGTGTGCTGAAAGGGTGATGTTCCTCTCTCCAACCACACAACCCCTCTTAGATGAGATACTCGCACTGGATTAAATCCACATTTTTTTATTTCCTAAAGAAAAGCTCTTGAGCAGACTGTAGTGTGAGCTTTCAGAGGGGTTTTGTTGTTGTGCTTTTCTCTTTTATTCTCTGCCTTTACTGAGCATGGCTGAAGACATCCATCTTTTCTGTTTGAGCATGTTTTTAATTGTGTCCTCCCTGCTTCAACCAGTCCATGAGTAAATGTGTAAGCGAACCTCTGAGAGCCTGTTGTGATGTTCTAGTTCATTCTGCGGCCATAAAAGGAACACCAGGTCTAAGCCACTTTTCACTATATATAATCACTATTATTTTAGTCATTAACTAAAATCAACTTCAGAAGTCTGTTGTGTAGTGAGGATCAGGGGTGTCATTGTGGGGTGAAAAGTGGGACTGAGTTACCAGTGCCCCAAGCGGGGGGAGGGCCATTGCAGAGTCTGGAATTAAATTTTTCTTTAAATATTAAAGGAAATAATATTTAATAATGGGTTTGTGGGCCTGGGCACTGCTTATGCATAGGGCCCAGAATTTGGTACTGTGCCCCTGGTGAGAATATTCACAGTGTGGTACAGTTTAAAGTAATAATTAAATAATCACACATGTATACATGTAGAGTTTGACCTAATAATAATTTAAAATGTGCATATTTTTGTTTAAATTACACATACATACATTTTAGATACAATAAGTATGTGTAAATGGGCTTTCTAAAATATTTTAGCAAAAGAATGTTGATTTTCAGCCAAATTATTGTTGCTTTTTTGATACTGTAATAGGTCATGGTGAGGGAGTTTAGGAGATTATCCCTGGACAGCTGCCTCATTTTAAGTAAAACTTGGAACTTAATGCCACCAGGTTAGACTCAAGTGTAGAGAGGGCAGCAAAAGTAGTCCAAAATAACTAAAGAAAAAATTAACAACCTGGATTTAAATGAGTGGCATGTGGATAAAAAGTGGGGAAAAATGTGCTACCTGCTGTGCCTCTGAGACTTTGGGGGTATGAGAGCCCTAAACGATAACTGAACTAGAAAGTGGAGCGGAGGTTCACTGCACATGTTGCAAATGAACCAGTCATACATTGACAAAAATGTATAAAGCTCAAATGTGCCAGGAAGCATGGAGTACCCATACTGGATCAGTTTCCAGAGAGAGGAGACCATGCCTGTGTGATGGTTCCTATTTTGTGGCACCAATGTCGCCTCTGGGGTCCCACCCAAGGAATCACTGCACACTTGGCGGATAACAAGTTGTTTATTCTGCAATGAGTCCAACATCCACACAGATTAGTTCAGTATGGTCAAATGACCAGCCCACAGCAGGGATATCTCAATCTGCTGCGTTTCTCTTAAATGTACAGCTTTACAGTCTAGTACACATAACTCATAAGCCAGTGATCGTATAGTATAATAACAATAGTAATACATATTAACAATGTATACTCAATAGTAACTAAACACATTTTATAATGGTATCAGCTCACATAATTATTATTTATTTATCTTTAACAATATCCTTAACATGGGGCGGCACTGTGGCTTAGTGGTTAGCACGTTCGCCTCTCAGCGCTGGGGTCTTGGGTTCGATTCCCCATCTGAGCGGAGTTTCCATGTTCTCCCTGTGTCTGCGTGGGTTTCCTCCGGGGACTCCGGTTTCCTCCCACAGTCCAAAAACATGGAGGTCAGGTGAATTGGGTACTCAAAAAAAAAAAATAAAAATTGTCCATAGGTGTGTCTCTGTGTGTGTGTGTCACCCAGCGATGGACTGGCGCCCTGTCCTGGGCTTAGTTGAATAGTGTAATGCCCTG
>BRDA01001355.1:33290-57719 GCA_036984385.1 Crenuchus spilurus | reverse complement strand
GCATCCACACAGATTTGTTCAGTATGGTCAAATGACCAGCCTAAATTAACCAGGCTAATTTTAGTAACTGAGCACATGTGGCTTGCTAAGTCACAACTACCTAAAACAGAGTAAAATCGTTATTATTTATAAAGGCAGACTCCTTAAGGAGAATATACGCACAGAAGACAGAGAAGTAAGGACACTGAGAGAACAAAACAGGAAAGGCTGCTGCTAGAGGTTGTTTAAAAAGTAAAAAGGTAGGAAGAATGCTTGGAGGAAATAACTACCATATACCGACAGAGTCTGAACTGACCAAGCACACAACAGTCCTTAAAAAGTCACAGCTGAGGGCAATAACAGCTGATGAGCAGCACTAGCCAATAAAGAAAAAGGAGCCAGCCTCCAGCAGTGAAAGCCACACAGAGAGGGCAGGCCCTTAAGACATAAGCCAGTCACAGCTGCAAGCAATGTTTGTTGATGACTGGCGTTGGCGAGTAAGAGGAGAAGAGCCAGAACACCACACAGCAGGAGGGCAGCCCTTTACAGATGCAGCTTGCAAACATTGTTAAGGTTTCAAACCATATCATTCAGCCCATATTGTCCATATATTGAAACTAAGCTGCAAAAATAGCCTGTTTCAAATTCACTGTGAGGTCACTACAATCCAACGTTTACATATGTGCACCTATCTAGCGCTGCCAGTTCATATGGAATTGTTTCAGCCTGGACTGCTTTTTGAATGAGGCACAATATAAACCAGCCAATCAGAACATAGATAATTAAAATATATCAAGCTTAAAGACACGGTAACAAAAATTTCAAAAGGCACTTTTATATTGCAATATAGTACATAATATTAATGTTAATGTATTGCTAGCCACTTTACAAATGGGCAAGATGAAGAATATTTTCATTATGTGGATAGTGCAGCTTTAGTCTTTATTAATAATGTAATTATATGGATTGTAATTAAATTAGGGCTTTGCTAGAATAAGCGCTCAGTGAATTAAGACAGTGGTGCAGAGTCTGTGGTGCTGATAGCTGGTCTGTTTTAATGAAAAGATAGATTAATTGTGAGAGGGGAGATTAAACATTTTGATTTTCTGCAGGTGGTTCAAACAAGCAGGACATCATCAGTGCCAGCGTACGCCACCAGACCACCACGTCCTGCTTTTACACGGTAAATCCTCACACTCACAGATATGGCTAAATCCACCTAAAATCACTCTGTTCAGATGTGTCTGTATGAACATCGCAGATTAGTATTTTTTCAGGAAACAATGTCCAGGTGATGAGGTTTAGGCATAGTACATCTCCAAAAATTACAATAAAAAATAAAAGTCCTTTATATTCATTACACATAAAATGACACATTTCAAACATTTTTCAGGTTTAATGTTTATCAGTATGACTTTGGATGGAGTATGGAGCTGGGCAGCTAATTTTGCTAACAAACACTAAAACTCAATAGTCACCTAAATTAGCCAAAACATACAGTAGCTTATCCAGATTTTAAATGAAGGTGTCACTGACTAGTGGATAACATGGCAGACTGCAGTGGAGCTGGTAGAAGACTGATCTTAGGTCAGATTTATGAATTTAGGTCAGCCAGTGTGACTAAAACTGATTCCAAATCAGCACTTCCTGTCCTGAGGTAGCCTAAGATAGCAGATGCAGCGTTTAGCTACACAAGTAAAAAATTTTAAAAGTTGTGGTAACTCCTTAGCTCTAGCATTTTTTAGCAACATGGGACCTTAATTAAGAGAGAGATGAGTTTTTAATTGGATTGAGAAATATTATGACGACGTATTATGAGTGAGCTAACTTAGGTGACTATTGAGTTCTAGTCTTTGTTAGCAGTATTAGCCTCCAAGTTTCAGTTCAAAACTAAAAGAGTGAAATTTAGGCTCCAGACATCTCATCAATAATTTACTACAGCAGAGGTAAGAGCGTAAATATGGTTTATGGGTGAACTGTTCCTTTAAACAAATCTGAGATTGACTTTGGGAGGCCTTTGATATGGTTGACCCTTGTGAAAGGGGCACCTAAAATACCCTTTATATAAAGTACAGCAGTTAACTTTAACACAGAACTGGTGCTTTAATGCTTAGTATACACTCACTGGCCACATTATTAGGTACACAGAGCTTGTATCTCTAGTCATTGAGCTCCACTGACCATAGTTGTGCACTTTTCTCAGTATACTTTGTTTACTTTCACCCTGTTCTTCAATGGTCAGCACCTTCACAGAGCAGGTGAATCATTCTCAGTGACACTAATGTGGTGTTAGTGTGTGTGAAGATGTTAAACACTGTGTCCACTTACTGTCCACTCTATTAGACACACCTTGCTGGTCCACCTTGTAGATGTTAAGTCAGACACAGAAACACAGTTTGTGTTGGTCCTCTAGTGTTTCTTTAGAGACACTGTTGGCTGATTGGTGCATCATGTTCATTCCAGCAGTGACAATAACACACCACCACCATCTCAATGTCACTGAGAGTGATCTACCACCTCTGCGGAGATCCTGACATTGAAGAACAGGGTGAACACTGTATACAGAGTAACAGATGGACTGTAGTGTTGTGAGTGTAGCTCAGCCTGTAGTGTTTCCAGTCCAGATATTTTCATTGAATCCCTCTGTGTGACTTTGTTCTGGAATGTTCTTACTTTTTCCACAGACCGCCCCCTCCCGCTGCTCAACTTCTGCCCCAGAGACCGGCCCCTCCTCCCCCCGTATAACGCACAACACACACGTCCAGCCAGGCAGGTGTGTGCATGCGTGTGTATGGGGAAATGCCAGGTGATGTGTGTAATGCGAGTGATGGGGGTGTGTTCAGGAGGATTGTCACTTCCCATATGACTCTGCCCACTCTTCCCCGATTATGTCACCCCCCACAGCTTTGGAGCAGTTTTCGGATGTCAGTCAAGCAGCTGTTAAGCTGAAGCAGCTGCGGCCACTGGTTTGAGAGGAACCTCCTGCAGTATGTCACTGAGCACAGGGTGGGTCCTAGGAAAGGGCCCTCCCTGTGCACTTTTGATTTACAGCAATTTGTATTATTTTGACTATTATGATGTGCTGTACAGGACCAGGACCACTGCGTATGATTGCACTTCTGTAATATTCACTGCGTATAAGAATGTATAGAAAGCCCTACTTTAGATAGTCTTTTTGAATATTGGGATTAAGGACCTTTTTCTTTCATTTTTTAAAAAAGAATTAATTTACTTATTTTAGTATGCTGGACGGTTGCTGCAGACTGCAACAAGCACGGTTCCCAATACAGATTGAGACGTCAATGCAACTTATATGAATGTTATTTACCTTCTCATAGATACGATGATATGCAATGCTATACAGTAATACACAGATGATGTACAGTGCTGTGCAAAATGTAAGAGAAAACGTAAATACTTAGAAATACATACAAAGATTACATTGTAATTTATATGGTTGTTAAATATTGCCTGAGCTGTCAGTTAACCATGCAGTAGTTCCTTCCACTAATAAATACTATTCTATACAATGCACTTTATATACAAATATATTTACAAAATGTGTGTATAGTAGTGCATCTCAAAAAATGGAATATTGTGAACATTTTCATTTTTGTAAATAACAAAGATGTTAACCTTCAAACAGGTAAACTATCATATATTTTATATTCATTACATGTAATGTGACAGATTTCAAGACAAAATGTCAGATTATTAGCATATTTCATTTAAAATTTGTGTAAATTGTTATTCAGATAGTATGAACTTTAAAACAAAGACATTTGAAATATGTCACTTTATGTGCAATAAATATAAAATATGATAGTTGACCTTTTTGAGATAAATTATGAACACAAATGAACTTTTTCACCACATTCTAACTTTTGGAGTTACTAGAATATATAGTAACAGTAAAATACCCCAGTTCCAAAATCCTAGACTATGACTAAACAGATTTTAACTCCCACTTAACAACTTTTCTCTTCACCCACCTCCTCTCTCACTCACTCCTCTTCAAATCATCATTACTTATTTTCTTCTCTCTCCTCTCCCACTGTTTCCTCAGCTCTCCATCAGCTCCAGCAGAAGCGGTTTTAGTAAACTTGCTGTGAGCACTGGATCAAAAAAGAGAAAAATGATACAGTATACAGGCCTTGCTGTAAACCAGCCAATTGGTGCAGAGGTAATCAAATTATTCATGAACTGACCATAAAAGGTCAAACAGGTTGTTTCATTCTAGGGCCAAATCACAAGGGTGTTAAACTGCATTTTAGCATTTTTCACCCTGACATACCTTCTATGTAAGACATCAGAGAATCATTTAAAACACAGAATAAATGCATTTTGTGGCAGCCTTAAATAGAAATATCTTTAATGAACCCTTTACGAATCATGGTTTAACTAATGAATACAATATGGTATATGTTCTGCTGATGGAATGTAACAGATGCCTGTGGAGCGAAAAACTACATTTTCAAAAATGTTAAATTCCTGTTTTATTTCACTGAAATATTCAAGATCAAGAGTTTAATTAACATTCAATATGATAACTTTGCAGGAGAAGAAAAAAACTTGCTTTGCTTTTAATGGAAGTCATTTGAACCAGATGTCGGAAGTCATTTTGGGCCATTTCTTTTAGGCTAGTCATCATGTAATGTACACCCCATCTAAAAAGCAACAAGCATTTTCAAACTGTGTCAGAAACTGAAAAATGACTAAATGTCCTTGTCAAATCTTCTTGCAAAGGATTTTTTTGCTTATTTTAATTAAATATAGCATTTAATGTCTAACTTGCTAAACAAAGCTTATTTCTAACATATTTAAGTTTAAATGAAGAGTGTAGGTGCCTAAGGCCTTTTGCACAGTACTGTATATCTTTAATAAGCCATGAAATGGGGTCATCAGCTTGATTTTAAGGTTCTAATTTCAGGAATGCAGCTTTCAGTCAATCTGTGCAACATAACTCTCTTTCAGGTCTTTTATTGCCGCGTTGCTTCCTCAGAGTCTAAAGTCAAAGTTAAAAAACTGCAATACTCACCAACTTCAGCTCAGTGAACTTCACTTACACGTCAGATATTATCAGCACTATCAGTGTTCACTTTGTAACAGTCCAATCGGGTGCTTTAGATCCAATACAGTACAGTCATATAGTTCACACATGAGTTAATATTACATATCTTTATCTTTGTTTGTGAACATTTCTGTTAATGACATTTGCCAAGTTAGATCCAATCAGGTAGCGATAACGGCACTCCTGTTGACATGCAGTAATTATTTTCATGTCATATTTGTTTTGATTGTTGTTTTGTGGAGTAACATTGTTTGATACCCAACATTGTACAAAAGTTAGTGGTTAAACCTGCACATTTTATTGAGTAAGTTATACAGGGAACGCATTATAATGCAAAAAAAACTGTTTATTTACTTATATTTAACATTTTGTGGCCTGTCCAAAAGTTCCGTCACCTTGAATATGATACTTTTTTTTTCCCTAGTGTTGAATATAAAATTATATTCATTACAGAATTTTTATAAACTCTGATGCCCATTTTTTCAATTCAGAGCTTCATTTCTATTTTTATTAGTTTTTTTCTATAATTTTTTTTTTTTTTTACCCAATTTTCTCCCCAATGCATTTGGTAGCCAATCGACCTGCCCATTTGTTCCCTATCACTTGTAATGTCTCTGATTCTAGGCGACTGCAGACTAACATAGGCCTCCTTCGATGCATGTGAAGTCAAGCTTGGCCTTTTTTCCAACTGCTGCAGATACATTGTCGCAAGGCAGCCAACATGCTCGGAGGAAAGATCAGGATCCCCAGTTCTGATGGATCACCTGGCAGACACCTGAGCCAGCAGACATTACTTACTAGTGCTGGGGAGATTGTACCATCTTACCTGCCTGGAGAGAGCACGGCCAGTTTTTGTCTCAGGCACCGACTGCCAATGGCAATTTGAATTGGGATTTGAACTCGTGATCCTCAGATAATATTGATAGCACCTCATTCTACTTAGTCTACTGAGCTACTCTGGGCCCAGAGCTTTATTTCTGAATATTTTGAGCAGGTGTATGTGTAAACAAATAGAAACCGAGCAAATATGTTCCCTGTAGAACTTGCTGAAAACGTCAGCTAAATGTGTACATTTGACCAGGGGTGCACTAATTTTTGCACAAGCACGTATCTGTGAGACATCTTCAAGGGCTACATGACATTGTGCATGATAATACTTACTATGCCGTATGTGAAAGTGAAGGAGCTTTGTTGAGTCTCCTTCACGTAGCTTTCAGAGGAACCTGCTGGTAATAACAGCCTAATAAATTGTATGATCGCAGATTTGCAGGCCTAACATACAGTGGAGATGTTGCATCACACACACACACACTTTGCTCTGTTGTTTTTGACTCCTGCTGATTTTTATTTCTTTATTAAGGTGAGAGACTACAGGTCAATACGGTAATTTTTTTATAGAGTAGATATTATGATTATTAGCTGGTTGATTAGTGATATTCATAGAAATATTTTTCCTATTGAAAGTTTTCCCAAAAATCACATTTAGATATCGTCACTGTCCAAAGAAAAATGTGTATTTCCAAAAAAAAGAGGAAAAACTTACTTTTACAGTTTATCTAAAGGGAGTTTTTTCAAAATTAATTTTAGGTCATTTCTATTGCTCTAATCATAAAATATAAAGAGCTGCACAAAACTAAAAATAACTAGATACTTGTAAACTTGGACAGTGATGACATACAAAGATATAATTTTTACAAATGTATACATTCACATATAAATGAAAAATATCACTTTTGCATTTTGACTTTTAGTTTTACTGTTTAATCAAGGAAACAATATAGTGCCAAGTTTTTGGGTAATTTAGTATAAATTCTAGCATAAATCATGCTCTTAGTAATTAAAAAATCCTGTCATTTTAAGACTTTAAGAATCAATATGAGAACTGCATTGCTCAGAATACATGCAGTGTTTGTGGTAAAACTGGGAAACACGTATTTGGATGGGGCGGACTGGAATCTGAACGTCCAGAACATTGTAGGCCTGGCTTTGGGGGATGAACTGGCAAAAAGAAAGTGAAGCTAAATCACTTCCTGCCCATTTAGACTGAAAGAATGTGCAGCTCCAACAGTCAACCTCCTTAACCTTTCCAGTCTGTCCCTATATTTGGATATAGTGAGAATCTACAGAAAATATTTAGTGACATTTGTGATGATGCATTTGTGGGCAGAGTTGAGCCTACATAAAAATGGCTAACTTTTGTCAAATATGATGAGAGATAATCTAGTCCTTTATGTTGACTTTTGTCTTTTTTCTGGTTCTGATTTATCAGAAGACATTATAGATGTAGTTTATCTAAAAATCGAATGGGACTGTATCTGTGATTTCTGCCTGTAGTCTCTCACCTTAAAGTGCACTGAACATTTCTTGTTCTCACAAGCCCAGTGAAGTGCCATACGGTGTGTTTAGAGGAACATTGAGTGTTATTTACTACATTTTTCATGCAAAACGTGCACATGTAACTTTCATTTCACATGTCCCCATTAACTTCAGTGTATTGAAGCCTAAACGACTGAACTTTTATTAAGACTGAACTGTTTTATAGATAAATGCATTGATATGTTTTCTTTCTGGGTTTTTTTAATTATTATTTTAATTTTTTTCTTTTATCTTGTTCGGTCTGATTGCACTGTGTTCCCAATTCTTCCAGGTCCTCTAATGTTGCTTGAGGGTTCAAGGTGACCTTTGATCTGTAATGTACACAAATGGGAACTGTGATGTTCCACATTTAAAGGACAGGCCCGAGACCCTCTGTACGCTTTGTGGTGTGATGGTTTTGATATTGGTATTGCGAATGAAAATAAAAAGAATCACTGCTATGTTTCTACAAAAACTTTTTAGCTTGTCTTTTTTACCATTTTCCAGAAGGTTGTGGACAGTTCTTCTAATGAATGCATTCAGCTGACACAGATGTACAAATGCACACACACAGCTTGTCTAGTCCCTGCCAATAGAATAGAACTAAAGATGAACCTACTGGCACCATGCCCTAATGCCCAGCGTAGCCTAGAGTGGTATGGAGCCTCACAGCATTGAGCTGTGGTGCTGTGGAACTGTGTTCTCTGCTCCATCCAATACTTTTGGGATGAGTTGGGGATGAAGTGGTGATAGTGATCATCCAACATCCTGAATGCTTCTGTGACTGAATGCAATCAAATCCTCACAGCAGTGCTATAAAGTCTAGTAGGAAGCCTTCCCTGGATAGCAGAGACAGTTACTCCAACAAAAGCAGGATAAACTTTAACTGAACTTTGTTAAACAGTAAAATAAATGTCAGGACAGGGTGAGTGGAGTTAATACAACTTCTAATATATTCATTTCAACAGTGTTTGCCTCATAGCGCCAGCTCTAAACTAAAGATGTAAATGTGTTACTGTAAATAGGATTTTGTCTGAACCTTACATTAAGAAGAATAGAATAAAGTTCGTCATTGAAGGCCTACAATAGAATCCTGTATTATTTAACATGCTGCCCTAAATGACATAATACACTGTCCCACAAAGCCTGGCACACTATCCTGCCTTACCTAACCCTGTCTTAAATGACCTAACCCAGTTTCCTAATTATAACATACAGTACTGCACCCTCTAAGCCAACACCATACAATATAATAATGTAATACAATGTAATAAACTCTAACATCTCAGTACAGTGCGCACACACACACACACACACACACATAGTAATGATGGTGTATAGAGAATGGACATTATGTGCTTACTAATGGCATAACAGGTCATTGATGCCAGAGGGGAGTGATGACTCCATCACGTGTTAGAGAGCAATTGTGCACCACAGTGGACCAGTTAACCTCTATAATTAAAAAAAAGTGTCCGGGATCACTATTGAACACTCTGAGCCAAGTGTGGTCATAATATTCTGAACTCATACCATCAGAAATGCAGGCTTTTGTGCGCTCATGATAAGCTGGATGGTCCCTCTCCTCTTGAGTCTGCAGGACACGGTGTACATGGTTTCCAAAAAGAATTTGAAATTTCAACTCATCTGACCACAGAACAGTTTTTCATTTTGTCTCAGTCCATTTTATATGAGCTTTGGCCCAGAGAAGATGACCGCGTTTCTGGATCATGTTGACATTTGGTTTCTTTTCTGCATGAGACAAATTTAACTTGCATTTGTGGAATTCAAGGCATACTGTTGACAGACAGAGATTTCTGAAAGTGTTCCTGAGCCCATGCAGTGATTTCCAGTACAGAATCATGCCTGTTTTTACTGCAGTGATGCCTGAGGGCCCGAAAATCATAAACATTCAATATTGACCGATATTGCGTACAAGGGAGTTCTTCTGATTCTCTGAATGTTTTTGATATATTGCGTACTGTAGATGCGGGATATTCAAAATGTTTGCAATTTCAAGTTGAGGAGCATTTTTATAAAACTTATGCTGTTTTTTGTTTTTTTTTGTAAATTGCTGAACCTCTACCCATCTTTGTTTCTGAGAGACTCTGCTTCTGGAAAAAAAAATTAATTTTATACCCAGTCATGTGACTTAAATTGCTCCTCCATCTGTTTTTTAAATGCCACTTATTTTCCAGCCTTTTATTGCCCCGGTCCCAACTGTTTTTTATGTGTTGCTACCATTAAGTTTTAAGTGAGTTAATATTTATCATGAAATGTTAAAATGTCTCACAACAGCTGTGTTAAATGTTATATTGTGAATAATATTGTGAATAAATCATTGCAATATGTTTATATGTACATTTTACACAACTTGTTATGGAATTGGGGTTGTAGATCGATAGATATATACAGTATATACACACACACAACCACACACACACACACGCGTGCGCGCGCACAAAGAGATGCCCGCCGTAGCCTGACGTCACATGGCGCGTGACGTACCATTCTCGAGACTTGGAAACCGCTGCTTTCCGGCGCGCGCCTCTGTCATTTCCCGGCCGAACGGAGGGTCATCAGGACTGAGGAAGCTAAGTGAGATCCTGGATCTGAGAATAACTTCACCGAAACCGCTTCAGCTACAGTAAGTGATTTCTTGTGTTTTTGCACAGGTCTGTATGCTGATACACTGCACAGTAACGCCATCCTGTGCGCCAGGCTAAAGTTAGCTTTCCCCATTCCACCTTAAACTGTACTGTACCCTCATTCGGATTTAAGGCGGAACTGTAGAAACTGCTGGACAGCGTTTTGGCGCACTACGTGCAAAATAGGCTTTCTGATATATTAGTACAATGTTTAGCCTGTTACCTTACTGGTACTTCTGGTACTTTCTCTGTACATTAGGTAACTGACCTCACTTACACATGCGTATTCGTTTGTTTTACAGAAAATGTTTAATTAACAGCAGATTTGTGTCATATCGCTACACAAAAGTAGCAGTTTTAAGCAGCTGGGAAGACAACAAACCGGCCTGTTGCTGTAAAAAGAATTAGCTTAGCGTAGCTGCTAGTACTGTCCATGTTTAGCGAAAAGGACAAAGTGATTGACAGAGGGCGAGACCATTCTCTGTGCTCCCAGCGCGGTTCAGCGGGCTGAGTAGCCAATCACCGCTTCTGGACGTGCTTCAGTGGGCGGGGCGATTTAGCGGCGAGAGCAGAGAAACGTGGAGCGAATACAAGGTCAAAACAAAGGTGTGGAGCGAAGTTCGTGTTTATTTCAGCCGCTGTACTCGGTCACTCACAGTGTGTTCTGACCCACGTCTTTGGCAGAGAGTTCACAGCACGTTTTAAGTGCTATTTCAACTCTTGTAAGCGTTGTTATTACAGAGAAATAGCTGAAAATTGATACTTCACGTTGTAAATATCAACAATGTTCTGCTTCACTATATAAACACAACTGGGACACACAAACTGCTGGGCAGACTAGGGGCACTGTCCGACCCAGCCTGGGAGAACCATTCTGATCAGTAGGAGTATACATGCACTGAGAAATCTACCTAAATTCAGCTTTATCAGATTTCTGATCTTAAGACTATGCTCTTTAAATGACAATGTATAACCAGAAAACTTCAGAAATATACCAGCTTGAGTTTGTATTGAATGGTCCCACGAGTGCTCAAGAGAATGAAGAGTCGAGAAATTAGAGTTTTTCTCTAACCGTTGCAGTTTATTGAAATGAGAGGGTCATTTTTATAGTAAAGACTGATATAATCTCATGTATAAGATGAAAGAGCTGTGGTCTGAATCATATCGCTTTTCTGTTACCATAAGTGACTTACAATGAAGAAAAAGAAACAGCATTTTTATTAATCCCCTTAGGGAAATTCTTCTCTGCTTTTTACCCACTTGTGAAGTGAATACACACACACTAGGAGGCAGTGGGCAGCCACCTGCTGCAGTGTCCAGGGATCAGTTAGAGGTTATGTGTCTTGCTTATGGCACTTCAGCAGTAAATGTATGTTCCTGCTGGTTCTGGGGCTTCAGCCAACAACCTTTCAATCCCAAACCCGCTTTTTTAAACTTTAGACCAAAATGGTAGAATGTGTAGCAAAAGTGCTGATCTGTGTGTCCAAAGACTAACAGCCAGGGCTCAACTAGATCATCTTGAGCCAGAGCATGTCTTGGCAGTAGATAGCAGTAATTTGAAGTCTGGTACATTTAGCAATTTTAAACCTAACAGTGGTATTTATACAGGTGAAGTCTCAGTAAGAGCTGCTAAGATGAGTAAAGGAGCCCAAACAGTGCCAGAAAATCCTCTTTTACACATACGAGAATGTGTGCTGTAAAGAGAGGGCAACTTAACCAAACTGTAAATGACAGCTGCAGCATTTAGGATCGCATCTTGTGACATTACGTCTTGTGTTTGGTCCATGTAAGGGACTACAGTGTTCATACTTAATTCCAATATGCCAGAGTTTATTTAGAAAAGGACATGCTCAGGGGATCGCTGTCCACGTATTTGGTTTGCACCAGGTTTCAGAAGGCAGTGTTCACTCTTGCTTGTGTTTGTTTAAGCTGACAAGTGTGAACACACCCTTATGTGTTTTTACACTTATCCCAAATACTTGAGTCCACACATGACTGATTCAAGGCTTTTTTTTAGGAGGGAAGCTTATTATTGCTGGTTTGCGTTCACACTAAACAATTACATGCAAATCACAGATTGAGATTGAATGCACAGATCTATGTCACTTTTGTGTACACAGATGTACAAAAATGTACGCTCTATCTTAGTGCAGTTGCAGTATACAAACACTCAGGTGCCGAAGACCAGGGCTTTTTGGATACTTTTCACTGTACAGCAGAATACACCAAAGGTCCTTCTAGACAATCACTTTCATGAGGACCAAAGGTTGGTTATCTTAATGGCTCACAGGCTTTCACACTAGTCCAAATGCACTGAGCTTGCAGAGAAAAATCCAGAAAAAGTGTAACTCTGTGATTCCTGTTCACTAAAATACAACTCTAAAGCTCCAAAATGGACAGGGGTGGAGCAGCTGTGGCCTTAGAGTTAGAGACTTGGACTTGAGGCATCAGTTCAATCCCCCGAACTAACAGGAGGCAAAGAGTACAGCACTTCCTTAAAAATCAGGAAGGCATCTAACCCTGAACTGCTCCCTGGGTGCTGTGGCCGATGTGGCTGTCCAGAGCTCTGGGTATCTGTTCCTCACTGGTGCTTCAGAACAGAAAAATATACACCCGGAAGAAGAGAATTATGAGCTATATATGTGAGCGGATTCCTCAGAAAGATCATTGAGTACAAGTAAAATTCTTGTCTTTCTTACTGTTATATACTTTTACATAGGGTTTCACTGAAGTGCTAAATTTGGTGATCAATTTTATACCCTCTTTCAATACTTAAAAGAGAACAGACATGTTAGTTAACATGTCAACATGTTGAAATGTGTCTGTTCTGTCAAATGAACATTTGCATGTTTTGAATTAATATACAGAGTATTGATTTTGTATGAAGTATAGCATAGCTAGTGTGCATACGTCATATAAATTGTCCTCTGATATATATGCTCTCCAACCCTACATATTTAAAATCTTCACATTCTTTTCCCGTACTGCACGTAATAATGCATTTCATTTGCTCTACCTGTACTCAGTGACACAGTTGAATCTAATCTAATGTATAATGAGGCTACGCTAATTATCAGTATCACAGTCAGAATTCTGGTATCGTGAAAGCCCTACTTTTATGTAAGTATGTAGAACTGAATAAACCTCTGGACCAGTGGTGGCTTTTGAAAAATGTTCCATGTGGGACCAGAGAATCCACCTTCATACAGCATCATTTCTATAGCTGTATCTCTGTGGCTGTATCTTTAAAGTTCAGGTAAACTTTACTTCACTCTGTGCCTGACTATTCTGTCAGACAAGGCAGCGTTTCATCTCTTCCTGATTTGACTGATTATCTAGGCTTTAATAAGCTGAGTCAGGGATTGGGATTCCCGTGACCGTGCGGTCAGAGGATGCCAAAGTTACGTAACCAATTATATGTTATGGCGTTCATGTTGGCAGCTTAGGAAAGGACATTACGCCTATCTAAATACTGGCTTGGTTCAGGTATTATTCAGATATTCAGTGCTTTGTGTTATATGTACAAAGTACTAGTATTGTGTATTATATACTATGTAGTTGGCCTCCTTTCACCCTGTTCTTAAATGATCAGGATCCTCACAAAGTAGGACCGGATCATTCTCAGTGATAGTAACGTTGTGGTGGTGTGTTAAGTGTGCAGATTTTAAACACGCTGTCCACTCTATTAGACCTGTTGGCCTACCTTGTTGGTATCTTGTCAGAGACAGAAGCTCAGCACAGTTTGTGTTGGTCCTCTAGTTTTTCAGTGGTGATGTGATTGACTGGTTGGTCACTATTTTTACTCCAGTAGTGACACTGAGGTGTATAACATCAGCAGTTCTGCTGTGACACGCACTAACACACCACCACCAGGTCAGTTTCACTGAGAATGATCCACCTGCTCTGTAGCGGACCATTGAAGAACAGGGTGAAAGGAGGTTAACAAACTACAGAGATCACACAATACATTGTATATGTTGTAGAGTCTTTCTGATAAAGGGACACATAACTATGTCTGTACTGCAGCTGTTAGAAGTTCCTACATATTAGTTTGATTTAGCATTTGTCCAGACATACAGATATGTGTTATATGTAGTGGAAGTCACCTTTTAGTTTGCCACAAAGACGGAAATGAAAGTGCAGGCTCTGCAGTAGCCTCCGCTCTGCATCTCTTAACCTGGTTTAAGGCCGTAATTGTGCCTCGGAAGATCTTACCAGTAGTTTGTTCTTCTTATGGTCACAGCTGAATGTCACTGGATTATTATTTGAACACGATTAGACTCTCATCCCAGGTTATGTTGGTATTAGCTCTGTTTTTAGTTGTTAAAAATGTTAGAATTTTCTATATTTCTGCATAAATATGAACTAAAACATCAGATTTTCACTCAAGTCTAGGGCTGCTACCATTACATTTTTTTTTTACTACATGTAATTACAAGCGTTTGTGTTCATGTCATTGGGGGAATCAACAGGCCTGAAACTACATTTAATTTTAAAAAATGTGCAATTTAAATCACTGTCGCAATATTAGTTTTATATATTTTCACCAAATTGTTCAGCCCTAAATTGTTGCTAATTTTAAATGATTGGTTGCATAAAATATTTTAATTTATATCCAATATATCCAACTAAGCAGGTCTTATCAATAAAAAAATTTATTTTCTACCAGTTCAGAGGCTGATTTAAGTCGCTTATAATGAAAACATTGACGCTCTGAATTAATTGTTCTTTAAACACAGATAATACTTGTCCTATGCTTAGATGCCTGGATGTATATTAGTTTACTAATATTCTTTTGTTTTTTCCAGGTTGGAAAAATCCATCAGAGCAGTTGATCCCTCTGCAGCAGCAAACAGAAGACTCTCTAAGGGACATCATAAACACCTCTTACATTTTGTGGGAATTAAAGGGAGGGCTGACATCCTCTCTGCTGGTGGGAACACCCGGGAGCACACGTAGCTGTGTTTGAGAGTGAGACACTCTTTTTAACGGACTGCAATGCACCGCTTAAGGACTTGTGCGGCGCGGCTACGGCCAATCACGGCCTCTCAGACTGCTAAAAACCCATCACAGCAGAGGCCAGTGGCCACACTAAGGACGTTTCAGCAAATCAGGCGTTACACGGCGCCTGTGGCTGCTGAGCCGTTTCTGAATGGGACGAGCTCGAACTATGTGGAGGAAATGTACTACGCCTGGCTGGAGAATCCGAAGAGTGTACACAAGGTAAGAAGAAGAGGACAAACGGGTGGATTTTTGGAAAGATGATGGCACAGTGGGCTTTGGTGATGGGATTTTGTTTTGGTTTTTATTATCTTATCTTTACTCATGTTATCTTCTTTTATTAACCACCTTAAAAGGGAACTCTACATAATTCATCTGTTGGTGGCATTGGGAACCAGGGCAAAGTCCGAAAGCTGTCTTCACATTACCAGGCTGAAGTCACTCAAAGCAGATTTTTTGCCTTAATGTGACTCAGATCTGATCTTTTGAAGGTTGTGTGACATGTCACATCAGATCTTTTCCAATCAGATTTGAGTTGCTTTAAATGTGGTCCTAGATCAGATACTTATCCAATTTCTGCTCATGTGACATGAATGTGAGGTCAGATCAGAGTTGTTCTTAATGCTAAACCAGTTCTGACTTCTCTCCTGTTTACACACAGAGCTGCTAAAAGATCAGACTGGCTTTTATTCACCTTCTCCACCTGATCATGTACAGTCCACAAACTGTTTACTGTCCTCCTGAGCAAAACACCATCACACACCAGCTACTAACACATCTGTTTTACCAGTTTTAACACAGTCAGTATTAAAGATTTCAAAAATTCTCCACCCCACTGTCAGAAATCCACCCTACACAAGCTAAATCTAGCTCAAAATCTAAGGTTTCTAATCACAGGCATTTGAAAAAGTTTTAAAAAGTAAATCTTCTTGTACTCTTACAAACCGGATTCCAAAAAAGTTGGGACACTAAACAAATAGTGAATAAAAACTGAATGCAATGATGCGGAGGTGCCAACATCTAATATTTTATTCAGAATAGAACACAAATCACAGATCAAAAGTTTAAACTGAGAGAATGTATCATTTTAAGGGAAAAATATGTTGTTTCAAAATTTCATGGCATCAACAAATCCCAAAAAAAAAGTTGGGACAAGGCCATTTTTACCACTGTGTGGCATCCCCCCTTCTTCTTACAACACTCAACAGACGTCTGGGGACAGAGGAGACCAGTTTCTCAAGTTTAGAAATAGGAATGTTCTCCCATTCATGTCTAATACAGGCCTCTAACTGTTCAATCGTCTTGGGCCTTCTTTGTCGCACCTTCCTCTTTATGATGCGCCAAATGTTCTCTATAGGTGAAAGATCTGGACTGCAGGCTGACCATTTCAGTACCCGGATCCTTCTCCTACGTAGCCATGATGTTGTGATTGCTGCAGAATGTGGTCTGGCATTATCTTGTTGAAAAATGCAGGGTCTTCCCTGAAAGAGATGACGTCTAAATGGGAGCATATGTTGTTCTAGAACCTGAACATAGTTCTCTGCATTAATGGTGCCTTTCCAGACATGCAAGCTGCCCATGCCACAAGTGCTCATGCAACCCCATACCATCAGTGATGCAGGCTTCTGAACGGAGCGTTGATAACAACTTGGGTTATCCTTGTCCTCTCTGGTCCGGATGACATTGCGTCCCAGTGTTCCATAAAGAACTTCAAATCGTGACTCATCTGACCACAGAACAGTCTTCCATTTTGCCACACTCCATTTTAAAAGACCCCTGGCCCAGTGCAAACGTCTGAGCTTGTGGAGCTTGCTTAGAAATGGCTTCTTTGCACTGTAGAGTTTCAGCTGGCAACGGAGAATGGCACTGTGGATTGTGTTCACTGACAATGCTTTCTGGAAGTATTCCTGAGCCCATTCTGTTATTTCCTTGACAGTGGCATTCCTGTTTGAGGTGCAGTAACGTTTAAAGGCCCGGAGATCATGAGCATATAGTAGAGTTTTATGGCCTTGACTCTTACACACAGCGATTGTTCCAGATTCTCTGAATCTTTTGATGATGTTATGCATGGTTGATGATGATAACTTAAAAGTCTTTGCTATTTTACGCTGGGTAACACCATTCTGGTATTGCTGCACTATCTTTCTGCGCAACAATGGTGGAATTGGTGATCCTCTTACCATCTTGGCTTCAGAGAGACACTGACACTCTGAGAAGCTCTTTTTATACCCAATCATGTTGTCAATTGACCTAATTAGTGTTAATTGGTCTTCCAGCTGTTCGTTATATGCTCAATTTCCTTTTCCCAGCCACTTATTGCTACTTGTCCCAACATTTTGGGGATTTGTTGACACTGTGAAATTTTGAATCAACATATTTCTCCTTTAAAATGTTACATTTACTCAGATTAAACTTTTGATCTGTCATCTATGTTCTATTACGAATAAAATATTGACATTTGCCATCTCCACATCATTGCATTCAGTTTTTATTCACAATTTGTTTAGTGTCCCAACTTTTTTGGAATCCGGTTTGTACTTTGTCACTTATTTTCTTTCTTTCTTTCTTTCTTTTTAATTAATGTTATACAAAAAATTGTATCCTGCCAATTCTTTACACACGACTGTTCTTTCGCAAACTGGCAACCCAGCACAAATATGATGGTTTTTGTTGTTGGTGATGGAGGCAACATGCATACACTTTTCAACGTGCACTATGTGTTGTTTCAAACACAGTTTAAGGTCACTTAAGTTTATGAATGTGACCAATTAGGATAGTCAAATCTGTTTTGAGCAAAAAATCAAAATTGAGGAATGAGTAATGTAAACGTAGACTAAAATGGTTTATGCATATTAGACCAAAGGTTTATGTCATTAAATGTGTTATTAAAAATATGTGTAAATATACACAGCAAGCAACATATTCTTAATAGTCTTTTAAGGTAGTTTTTATATGCATATATCTGGTTCCCTTCCCACCAATGTGAATCATTCAGACTTGGTACAACACATGTTGAATAGCAAACTTGAGAAATGTTGGGTTTGTAATTACCATTATTTCAGGTTATCCAGGCTTACAAATGACTGATCATTTTACAGTTTATTTGCAGTATAATAGGCTTTGAAAATAAGAGAGTGTAACAGATATTCCTTATGGATCCAGATTTGTCCTCTAGCAGTGGAACAATGGCCACCGAAGCAATCTGATACAGGAACTCAGAAACATCCCTACATAATGAGAGAACCTATATCAGCAGCTGTATCAGTAGAACAACAAGTGTCAAGTTATCTCATGTTTTAAACCTTAATCAAGTGTTTATAATCATTTCATGCAACAACGTTCTGTGAGGTATCTACATACTGACCAATTGTCAGAACCCTCACAGAGCTGGTGGATCATTCTCAGTGACACTGATGTGGTGGTGGTGTCTTAGTGTATAGTAGAGCTGCTCTTTTTAAACATCTCACTGTCACTGTTGGAGTGTAAATAGTCGACCAACCATCCAACAGTGTCACCACTGAAGGACTAGAGGACCAAAACAAACTGTGCTGAGCTGCTGTTTCTGACTTTACATCTACAAGGTGGACCAACAAGATAGGTGTGTCTAATTTAGTGGACAGTGAGTGAACACAGTGTTTAAAATCTCCATTAGCTCACACACTTACACACCACCACCACATCAGAGTCACTGAGAATGATCCACCTGCTCTGTGAGGGTCCTGATCATTGAAGAACAGAGTGAACAAAGTTTACAGAGAAACAGATGGACTTCAGTCTGTAAATGTAGAACTACAATCTGCACCTATATGGTCAGTAGGTTCTTTCTGTACGTGTATGTCTGTGAGGTCACACTGCTGGTGTTCCCAGATATTTTTAGAGCGGTCACAGGAGTGCATCCGTCACAGAACACACGGGCAGTACACTGTTACCGCCATTAGTCCAATAGGTCTACCATCCTGTATTGGCCAATCCAGACAACACAACCATGTTCAGAATAATTTTATCAAATGATCAAACATGACTTCTCAACAGGCAAGACCATGAAGTAGATATTCAAGTATTAGGTTGGCAAAGAAATTAATTAACAATTTTCACATTACCACAAATACTGTACGAGTCAAGTGACTGAAGTGCAGAGGCTAATGTAGCTTATGTAATATAATCTTATACTGTATGTTATCCTCATTGCTCCGCTGCTAAACTACAGGAACATATTTCAAGCTGTAATTTCATGTAGAATGTTCAGTGTTCTTACAGCTGTGGGCTGGTTTGAAAGACATGCTCGCCTATGTGCTAATTTTAGCCTTTTGAGCTTTATTAGTCATCAGAGACTGAGAGCAAAGGTCTGTTGCATTAAAATGTGGCGTTTTAATTAGTTGGACTGAGACAGAAATAAGTATATTTTTAAAAGATGTAAACAAACGCACAATTGGTATTATGGAGGTTTACCCACAACAGTGTCGTATGCTGTATGTCCACATTTTTGTGGACACCCCTTCTAATGAATGCTACTTTAAATTGGCACAGATGTACAAATGGGCGGGAATTGTATGTGCCACACAGGGGGTATTTAGATGCTAGCTGCAGACCTGCCAACCTTGGAATTTTGAGTAGCAACTTACTCCGGCGGCACGGCAGAGCATGGAGTGGTGTGAGGCCAGGCACATTTGCTGATCAGTATTGATTGAGTTCACATGCTCACTCATCACAACTTATTACTAAACACATACAGGGGTTAGACAATGAAACTGAAACACCTGTCATTTTAGTGTGGGAGGTTTCATGGCTAAATTGGACCAGAATGTGGTAATACATAGTAAATCTGCCTGTGTTAAATCAACACTAGTGGAGTTAAATTAACACTGAGAGTGTTACATTTTGACACCCTCAGTGTTAATTTAACTCTAATAGTGTTGATTTAACACTGGCAGATTTACTGTTTAAGAGCAGAGTGTGAAGGTTCAATTAGCAGGGTAAGATCACAGTTTTGCACAAAATATTACAATGCACCAATACACACAGCAAGACTGGTGAAAGATTGCTTTGATGAACATGAAAGTGAAGTTGAACATCTCCCATGGCCTGTACAGTCACCAGATCTAAATATTATTGAGCCACTTTGGGTGTTTTGGAGGAGCGAGTCAGGAAACGTTTTCCTCCACCAGCATCACGTAGTGACCTGACCACTATCCTGCAAGAAGAATGGCTTAAAATCCCTCTGACCACTGTGCAGGACTTGTATATGTCATTCCCAAGATGAATTGACGCTGTATTGGCCGCAAAAGGAGGCCCTACACCTACTAATAAATTATTGTGGTCTAAAACCAGGTGTTTCAGTTTCATTGTCTAACCCCTGTAGTTCCCACTCACCACCATATCTAGTTATTAAAGTATTACATTTTTACAGCATTTATACAAATTCTTATACTCCTAATAATTAATTATTTACTATACAATATGCCACATTTTTAACCAGTTACCTAAAACTACCTATATTTAATCTTTGACCACATGTGCATCACCATGCATCAATATGCACCATCTTTAGTCATACTGTACATCCCTATACACAATGTTATACAATCCTTTCCTAGTTACATGTCCCTATGCACCATTATATACACTCTGTTACCAATTATACATTCCTATACACCATTATATACAACACTAACCACTCATACATCCCTAAATACCATTAAATACAATACATACACACCTTTACATACAATTATTAGCCAGTTACACATCACTGTTCACCATTATATTCAGTCTCTGGCCAGCTTTGCATTGATATATGTGCACATGCACATTTCCCCAGTTGGACATTACTATACACAGTGAATATGCCAGACGTCTCGCTGATCAGCTGATAAAGTCGCCGTTTCAGGCACAGAACATGTATCTTTCTGAAACTGTCACTGTAAACGGCTGCCCTGCTCTCACAACTGCTGCACTTTTATTTGCTTTTTGTTCAGATAGTGGCTGAACTCAACACCGCTAAGCTATAAATAAATATTCTCTCTCTCATACATAGTGTTACGTGTGTAGCCACGTATTAGCGCTGGAGATTGTCAATGAATGGACACAATTCACATTTCCCATACCCTGCACATTTACCTTTGAAATGGTGTTTAGCACCATCCTCCCTTGTAAAACAGTCACAGTATGGTGAGTGACAAGAGAGGAGTGAAAACCAGTTTTGTTGCTTTGCTTTTGAGGCTCCACGGCTCTCCGTTTGTAGATTATCTGAAAAGTTTAAATCTAGTGCTGTGACTGGTAAAAGTTTTCTTTTCCCAACAGGTTGCTGCCTGATGCATTTCCAGCTATAGAGGAGCTGCCTAGTGTGCAAATGCACAGACAGCTGAACTCAAAGCCATCTATTCCAGCCTGGTGCTGATGTTAGCTGAACATTATTGCTGTAAAAGTTTTTGGGAATTTCCAACATGATTACTGCTAAATTTGCAAGAATCAAATAAATTATGCACACAATCCAAGACTGAAATTCAGGCTCTGCTATGTCTAATGTCAGGTGTGGGCTAGAGGGGTATAAAGCCCCCGAGCATTGAGTGTGGAGCAATGGAACTGTGTTCACTGCTTCATCCAGTACTGTTGAGATGAGTTGGTGCAGTTGGGGACGAGGTGTGGTGGTGGTCATGCAGCATCTTGAGTGCTCTTGTGTCTGAATTCAATCAGATCCTCACAGCAATGCTACAAAATCTAGTAGAAAGCCTTCCAAGGACAGCAGAGACAGTTCCTCCAAGTTCCATCTTGCTAATTCCCTTGGTTTCCAAAAAACAATGAATGAGCAAGTGTCCCAGTAGTTTTGCATTAAATCGACATCAGGCTCCGCATGATTAAAGCTGTATCAAGCCCCACGGGCACAGTTAATGCATGTTCAGTACTGTCAGTTCTGTAAGGCAATATGCTAAGCACTTCCTGTATTTACAACATATTAGCTAGTAATCAACCAGTTCAGCTGGTTTGTAGTTGTGCTTTCATAGTTGCATTAAAAGACTATTTGACATTCAATTGTGACATTCCTGTTGGTTATTAACATTGAGTTTGAGTTGTGGAAAATGAACGAGCTAATGTTTGTATACTAGTTTCCCTCCCGTTAATCTTTTTTTTTAATATTTCCAGGCAGAGGCCTTTACCCTGCAAATAAACAATGTACAAACAGGACTACACTAAATCCCAGTGTTTATTTCCATTAGGAAGTTTTACTATGAGAGAAAGAATGTGGGCAGCACATTTTAACTTCCCAGCCTGTCCTCTTGTCTGCTGTGTACGAATAGTATAGGGCTGATTCATTCCTTATGATTCATCCTCCTCTAAAGCTGGTCTCTACAAAATGGTACTGGGCTTACACCCACTACTTTAAATTTCCAGATCATCACATCAGCTAAAAATATCTAGTTTTTGGTAATAATGCCATTTTTAGTCTTATTCTGTTCTTTTGGTTGAACACTACTTGTTCAAAATGAATCTTAAATTAATCGTGAGTCATTCCCAATTAGGATGTATAGTTATTTTTTTGCTACTAAAATGTTCTTTAAACTCAGCTTAGGTTTCTATGCTTGTTTTTATCTGTTTAGGTTTTTAAAATGTATCCTGAGGTCACCTTCATCCCGAGAACGTCCTCTGGAATATTTTGTGGTGTGTAGTTATGCCCTAGAGGAAGCAGAGTGTTGTAGTGAACTTTGGCCTACATGTTGTCCGTCTCTTGTTTCTAATGAGGTTTATTGCCTCTGAAAGTTGGTACAACATTCTTTACGAAACTCCAGAAATATTGATATTTTTCCCCCACTCTCACACTGTGGCAGCTAATTTAATATTTACTAAAAGCGTTAGTCTTGATCCAGATGTGTGTCCTAGCAGCTGTTTTCATTTGTTTCCTACAACAGACTAAACATCACAGGCCTCAGTCCAACCTCAGACTGGCTCAGGTCCAAAATTTCTTCATATTTCCATTAAAGCATCTGGAACAGTCCCTGCCAGATAGTGTTCTCTTCGCATGTAGGCCTCAGCATTACTACAGCTGACAGGAGTGTTGCAGGCAAGACCGCTTGAGACTTGTCTGAGTCAACACCAAGACCAGAACATCAAGACCAAGACTTTTACTTATCAAGTCTGAGACGAGATTGAGACCAGATTGATTTTTCATATAAAAATGAAAAGAAGAAAATGGAAACAAATGAACTTGTAATCCATTCTGCATTCATTATACAAGATATATTGCACAGTGTTGTGTTGCACACTGACTTTGCACGTTTTGCACTTTGCACTTTTTAAGTAAAATATTTTGTCTATACATTTTACACATTTTTTATAAAAGCAATTTTGTTATGACTTCTTTCATACTCTGCTGCTTTTATCGAACGACAGTCATCAAAATAAATAATTGTGTAAGGAATGTTTTGAATATTTACCTTCTGTGAACTTGCCAGCATCTCTTTTTAAAACATTTTTCCATTCTTGTACGTGTAATTAGCATTGCTAACTCTGATAATTGCTTTGTAACTCTATAAGAGATAACTCTAATAAGAGATTTGATTAAGAAGTCTCATCAGCTGATATCAATCAACTCAACTGAAAAATTCATCAGATTGTAAAGGGAAAGAGAAAGTACATCATATGTAAGCTCTAGAATGTTAAATATTGAAGTAATTATTGCTTGAAACAATAATTAATGAACAATAATAAACTTTCTTGCTGTGAAAGCAGCAGTTACTCTAAGGGCTTTCACAGTTATACAATCTTAGCTGACGGTTAATCGCCATATAAATTATCACACTTAACGATCTGCTAATATGATCAGTTTTCTGGTTTTAGTGAGGACCCTGACTGCAACATTTTGTTTATTAACTGGAGTTTATTCAAGTTTCTGCTGGAGCATCCTGACAGCAGTGCATTGCAATAATCTAATCTTGATGTAATAAAAGTAGTGCTGGGTGATAAAATGATATAGATTTTTTTTCACAATTAATTTTTTACTTAGGCATTTGCTCACAAACCAGAGGCTGGACTGCAAATATAATGTCAAAAAGAAACATGTCACAGACCTTCCGCGCATTGAGCCAACTATAATTATGTAAACTGATTGTGTTCATGTGATTAGAAGTAATCCTGACAGCCTTGTACTGCTACTGTCTGTATTACACAAAATAATAAATCTCTCCCTTCCCTTTCTATCTCTCTCCCTTCCTCCCTCCCTCCCCTTCTCTCTCTCCCTCCCTTCCCTCTTCTCTCCCTCCCTCCCTTCCCTCTTCTCTCCCTCCCTCCCTCCCTCCCCTTCCCTCTCTCCCTACCTCCATCACTCACCTTCTCTCTCTCCCTCCATCCCTCCCCTTCTCTCTCTCCCTCCCTCCATCCCTC